>CM060962.1:241797777-241965277 GCA_030765045.1 Tenodera sinensis
AAAAACTTACACTGCCGTGTTCATAAAAACATACGAAATTTGTTTATATCTGATAGCTACTTTCTAATACTTTGCACGTTTATGCCGTGTAGTTTGTTGGATTTTCTCTTACAGTTTGCTAATTATCATGCGTTCACTATAATTTTGTGTTCACCCAAAATTTATTCTCTTACAGTTTGCTAATTATCATGCGTTCACTATAATTTTGTGTTCACCCAAAATTTATTTGATTGGAGAACTTTTCTGGGCTATGCTTTTTTACAATCTTAAACCGTCATTAACGCCCAAACAATGCGAAGATCGGTTTAGACATTTATTTAGGGAAGAAGCCCACTCTAGGACAACAATTTATAACTGATACTGTGAAAGCTTGAAGAAGATTGAGGGACATCTTATGAATTTGTTTGGGTGACGTTGGACATTGGTACGAGTCAAATCTAAAACATTTTACATTAACAGTTGAAATAAAACGCACATTGCACAGTCGGACATTTCATTAGACTCTAAATACACAGGCTCGCCAATACAATAAATTGATAGAAACTACATTTCACAGGTAGAACTTCCCTAACATACCACCCCACCAAAAGACCTTTTGCAATTGTTTAATGCAATGATAATTAAAATCGACAGCAATCATGCAAATAAAGTTGACACAATATATATAGTTTTTTATTATTCGTTTTTTATGTTTTATTATTTTTTATTTTTATTTCATTTTTTATTTACTTTATTTATAATTAGATATTTTATACACATCAGTGTATGATGAAGCCGGATAACATGGTACCGGGTCCCACAAACATTTGCTGCCGGCTCTAACATCTTCTGCCAAGAAGAGCATTGATTTGGCATTGTGGTGTCTTTTACTTGCTGCTACTGCACATCGCGTCGCACTTCTTTTGACTCTGGGTAGTTTTTGGTCTGTCGGGGGTGAGGTCATCCTATGTTGAGTAGTGTGTTCAAAGTTTATATGTGATGTTGTACTTTATTTTGATAATCCTCCTGGTGTTTGTCATAAATCGTGATTAACCCTTTCAGACCCGAATTATTTTGCTATTTATGCCGTCCTTCCTATAATTCGAAACTGGTTTAGATTAGGCGGTCTTGGACACCTCCAGCCCACCGAATTGAATAGCCATGATCGTTAAGGCGTCACGTAGTACACTTGCCATGCACTCAAAACCTGAGGTCGTGAGTTCGACTCTCGGCAACCACAGTCAAATGTGCTTGTGGTAAAGGACGGGGAGGGCCCATGTAAAATAATCGGTGTGTTGGCATGCCTGGATGATGACGGGGTATCAGTTGACTGCGGTTGCATGGATTTTGCTTCTTTACTAAAAAAAAACCACTACAATGTAAATTGTAAAAAATGTAATTTTGAACAATTCAGAACATCCCAAATACATATGTTCAACTGGAGACAAACAGCGTAACAAGAATACAGCATAAAAACCGTTAAACGTGTTACAAGTAGGCTAAAAATGTCTTTGTCCATTATAATGGACACCCGGACTGAAAGGGCTAAATAGACCAATTCGCACACTGTATTTTTCCCATTCCTCTATACACCCATTTGACAGCCTGCCTGTTTAGACGGTCTAATATACTAATACAGAAGACCGTTAAATAGAACAATTCGCACTCTGTAGCCCTCGTATTCTTCTATAAACTCCGTTAACTAGATCAATTCGCACTATGTACCCCTCTTTTTGCTCTATTCACGAGACGCGTATAAAATAAATGCAATAGGTCCATGCGCACTATGTGCCCATTCTTTATCCTATCCATCAGACTATGTACCTATCCAATTGCTCTATACATCCGATAGGTGAAAAATGCATCTCTGGCACTGTCTAGCACTTCGCTGTCCACATATCGCTATAATTTTGACACACTGGCTGCCTCTTTGGAGGGCCTAACATCCTAATTCAAAGCTTTGTTAAATATGTCCATTCGCACTGTCCCCTTCTGATTCCTCTATGATCCTATTTGAAGGGCTACCTCTTCCAACGGCATAATATCCTAGTTCCAAAGTTCCATAAATAGATCCATTCGAAATACGTATCCTGGCTATTCCCCGATTAACTCAGTTAACTACATCCATTCGTTCTATCTCCCCTTCCTATTAGTTTGAAAGGGTACCTCTTCCAACGCCATAATATCCTGGTTCCAAAGTTCCTTGAATAGATCCGTACGAATTACCTGTCCTGGCTATTCCTCGACTAACTCAGTTACCTAGACCCATTCCCAATATCTCCCTTTCCTATTAGTCTATGTACATATTTGAACGGCTACCTCTTCCATCGGCATTATATCCTAGATTCAAAGCTCCTAAAATAGATCTATTCGGGCTACCTCTTCTAACGGCATAACATCCTAGTTCCAAAGTTCCTTAAATAGTTTCATTCCAACTACGTATCCTGGCTATTCCTCGATTAACTCAGTTAACTACATCCATTCGCTCTATCTCCCCTTTCTATTAGTCGATGTACCTATTTGGACGGCTACCTCTTCCAGCGACATAATATCCTAGTTCCAAAGGTCTTTAAATAGATCTATTCGGGGCTACCTCTTCCAACGGCATAATATCCTAGTTCCAAAGGTCCTTAAATAGATCTATTTGGGGCTATCTCTTGCAACCGCATAACATCGTAGTTCTCAAGTTCCCTAAATAGATCCATTCGAATTACGTATCCTGGCTCTTTCTCGATTGACTCAGTTAACTAGATCCATTCGCACTATGTCCCCTTCCTATTAGGCTATCAACGTTTTTGAACAGGTACTTCTTCCAACGACATAGTGTCCTAGTTCCAAAAGTCCTTCAATAGATCTATTCGGGCTACCTCTTCCAACCGCATAACATCCTAGTTCTAAAGATCCTCAAATAGATCCATTCGAACTACGTATCCTGGCTATTCCTCAATTAACTTAGTTAACTAGATCCATTCGCACTATGTCCCCTTCCTATTAGGCTATCAACGTTTTTGAACGGGTACTTCTTCCAACGACATAATATCTTAGTTGTAAAAGCCCTTAGATAGATCTATTCGGGCTACCTCTTCCAACGGCATAACATCCTAGTTCCAAAGTTCCTTCAATAGATCCACTCCAACTACGTATCCTGACTATTCCTCGATTAACTCAGTTAACTGGATCCATTCACACTATGTCCCCTTTCTATTAGTCTATGAAAGTATTTGAAAGGGTACCTCTCCTTAAATAGATCTATTCGGGTACCGCTTCTAACGGCATAACATCCTAGTTCCAACGTTCCTTAAATAGATCCATTCCAACTACGTATCCTGGCTATTCCTCGATTAACTCAGTTAACTAGTTCAATTCCCACTACGTCCCCTTCCTAATAGGCTATCAACGTTTTTGAACGGGTACCTCTTCCAACGACATAATATCCTAGTTCCAAAAGTCCTTAAATAGATCTATTCGGGCTACCTCTTCCAACCGCATAACATCCTGGTTCTAAAGTTCCTTAAATAGATCCATTCGAACTACCTATCCTGGCTATTCCTCGATTAACTCTGTTAACTAGATCCATTCGCACTATGTACACTTCCTATTAGTCTATCAACTTATTTGAAAGGGTAACGACTAACTCAGCTAAGTGAATCCATTCGCAATATCTCCCTTTCCTATTAGTCTATCTACCTATTTGAAGGGCTACCTCTTCCCTCGGCATAATATCCTAGATTCAAAGCTCCTTAAATAGATCTATTCGGGCTACCTCTTCTAACGGCATAACATGTTAGTTCCAACGTTGCTTAAATAGATCCATTCCAACTACGTATCCTGGCTATTCCTCGATTAACTCAATTAAATAGATCCATCCGCACTATGTCCCCATCCAATTAGCCTCTCAAAGTTCTTGAACAGCTACCTCTTCCAGCGACATAATATCCTGGTTCCAAAATTATTTAAATAGATCTATTCGGGGTACCTCCTCCAACCGCATAACATCCTAGTTCTAAAGTTCGTTAAACAGATCCATTCCAACTACGTATCCTTGTTATTCCTCGATTAACTCAGTTAAATAGATCCATTCGTACTGTCCCCTTCATATTAGCCTCTCAACGTTTTTGAACGGCTACCTCTTCCAACGACATAATATCTTAGTTCCAAAGTTCCTTAAATAGATCCGTACGAACTACCTGGCCTGGCTATTCCTCGGCTAACTCAGTTAAGTAGATCCATTCGCACTATCTTCCCTTCCTATTAGTCTATGTACATATTTGAACAGCTACCTCTTGCAACGGCATAATATCCTAGATCCAAAGGTCCTTAAATAGATCTATTCGGACTAACTGTTCCAACGCCATAATATCCTAGATCCAAAGTTCCTTAAATAGATCCATTCCAACTACGTATCCTGACTATTCCTCGATTAACTCAGTTAAATAGATTTATTCGCACTATGTCCCCTTCCTATTAGGCTATCGACGCTTTTGAAGGGGTACCTTTTCCAAAGGGATAATATCCTAGTTCCAAAGGTCCTAAAATAGATCTATTTGGGGCTACCTCTTCCAACGGCATAACATCCTAGTTCTATAGTTCCTTAAATAGATCCATCGAAATACGTATCCTTGCTATTCCTCGATTAACTCCGTTACCGTTCGCATATGTCCCTTTCCTATTAGTCTGTGGAACCGACACCTCTTCCAACGACATAATATCCTAGCTCCAAAGTTCCTTAAATAGATCCATTCCAACTACGTTTCCTGGCTATTCCTCGATTAACTTAGTTAACTAGTTCCATTCGCACTATATGCCCTTCCTATTAGTCTATGAACGTATTTGAACGGGGAACTCTTCCAACGGCATAATATCCTAGTTCCAAAGGTCCTTAAATAGATTTATTCGGGCTAGCTCTTCCAACGGCATAACATCCTAGTTCTAAAGTTCCTTAAATAGATCCATCGAAATACTTATCCTTGCTATTCCTCGATTAACTCCGTTACCGTTCGCACTATCTCCCCTTCCTATTAGTCTATGAACGTATTTGAACGCGGAACTCTTCCAACGGCATAATATCCTAGTTCCAAAGGTCCTTAGATATATCTATTCGGGGCTACCTCCTCCGACAGCATAATATCCTAGTTCCAAATTTCGTTAAATAGATCTATTGGAACTACGTATCCTTGCTATTCCTCGATTTACTCAGTTAACTAGTTCCATTCGCACTATGTGCCGTTCCTATTAGTCTATGAACGTATTTGAACGGGGAACTCTTCCAACGGCATAATATCCTAGTTCCAAAGGTCCTTAAATAGATTTATTCGGGCTAGCTCTTCCAACGGCATAACATCCTAGTTCTAAAGTTCCTTAAATAGATCCATCGAAATACTTATCCTTGCTATTCCTCGATTAACTCCGTTACCGTTCGCACTATCTCCCCTTCCTATTAGTCTATGAACGTATTTGAACGCGGAACTCTTCCAACGGCATAATATCCTAGTTCCAAAGGTCCTTAGATATATCTATTCGGGGCTACCTCCTCCGACGGCATAATATCCTAGTTCCAAATTTCGTTAAATAGATCTATTGGAACTACGTATCCTTGCTATTCCTCGATTTACTCAGTTAACTAGTTCCATTCGCACTATGTGCCGTTCCTATTAGTCTATGAACGTATTTGAACGGGGACCTGTTCCAACGGCATAATATCCTAGTTCCAAAGGTCCTTAGATATATCTATTCGGGGCTACCTCCTCCGACAGCATAATATCCTAGTTCCAAATTTCGTTAAATAGATCTATTGGAACTACGTATCCTTGCTATTCCTCGATTTACTCAGTTAACTAGTTCCATTCGCACTATGTGCCGTTCCTATTAGTCTATGAACGTATTTGAACGGGGACCTGTTCCAACGGCATAATATCCTTGTTCCAAAGACCCTTGAATAGATCTATTCAGGGTTACCTCTTTCAATGGCATAACATCCTAATTCCAAATTTCGTTAAATAGATCAATTCGAAGTACGTACCCTTGCTATTCCTCGATTAACTCGGTTAACTAGATCCATTCGCACTATGTACACTTCCTGTTCAACCATAAATACCGTTATATAAATCCATTCGCCCTATTTACCCTTCCTATTCCTTAATAAACCTATATGACAAGCTGCCCGTTTAGACGGCCTAATATCCTAGTTCAAAACTCCGTTAACCCTTTCAGTCCGGAATTATTTTGCTCTTATGCCGTTCTTCCTCTAATTCGAAACTGGTTTAGATTAGGCGGTTTGGACACCTCCAGCCCACCGAATTGAATAACCATGATCGTTAAGGCGTCACTTAGTGCACTGGCCATGCACTCAAAACCTGAGGTCGTGAGTTTGACTGTCGGCAACCGCAGTCAAATGTGCTTGTGGTAAAGGACGGGGAGGACCCATATGAAATAATCGGTGTGATAGCACGCGTGGATGATCACGGGGTATCATTTGACTGCGGTTGCATGGACGTGGCTTCTTTTGTTGAAAAAATACTACAATGTAAATTGTAAAAAAAAAAGGTGATTTTGAATAATTCAGAACATCCCGAATACATATGTTCAATTGGTGACGAACAGCATAATAAGTATATAGCAGAAAACCCCGTTAAAAGTATTACAAGTAGGGTAAAAATGTCTTTGTCCATTATAATGGACACCGGGACTGAAAGGGTCAATGTGATGAGGGGCGCATTTTTCTCTTCTTGGTCAGGGGGGAGGATTTTCATGTGCTCTACGGTTCTTATGAGCTGTCTGCTGTATATTCTTGTGTGGGCATTGTGAACGTAATTAATTATAAGGTTGGCGATGTGGTTGTCTATTGGTTTTGTAGACTTACAACCTTTTTTAAGCTTGAATGCAGTTCGTAGACATCTCTCGAAGGCTTGAATTTTCGCTATTGCTTCTGGAGTGATTAGGGGCATGAGGGCGATTGTGACATAGGTGAGCTGTGGTCCTATTAGTGCTATGTGTAGTCTATCAGAATTTTTGTGCTGAGTCCTTGGTTGTCAAGGCGGACGAGGAATGTTAATGTTGAGTGTACCAGTCTGGTTTTCTGCAAGAGTTTCCTGTAGTGTGGTTCAACCGATTATTTGTTGTGGATGTGCACCCCGAGGTATTTTGCAGTTTTTTTGGCATTCGACTTCTGTTTTACCGAGCTTAATGGTGGTGGACTTCTTGGCTTTTTGTCTCATGACAATGGCTGAGTTTTTTGAATGTTAATGGCGATGCGCCATTTTCGTGTCCAGTCCGAGAATTTCTTTAGCTGTAGTTCTAATTGATACTTTGCCATGTTGATTCTCGGACTGGTACACCAGTACGCTGTGTCATCGGCATATTGTGCCAGCTGTATGCTGGGATGTATGGGCTGTGGGGTGTCCGTGGTGTATATTATTTATAACAGACCAGATATTGCGGTCCATTGTGGTGTCCCGGCTTTGAGTTCTATGGTTTTTGATAAGGTGTTGTGTATCTTTATTTTTGCGGTCCGGTTGGTTAGAAAGCTCGCAATCCATCTGGTCACTCTGGGGTGCACTTCGTAGTTGGAAAGTGTGTATAATAGACCGTTCTGCCAACATTTATGGAACGCTGACTGAACGCCCAGGAAAGTTGCGATGGTGGTATATCCTCTATTGTAGCCGTCTTGGAGTTGTGACATTACGCGTACAAGTTGGTCTTGGATGGTAATGTCACTTCTATATCCGGCCTGTGTGTTGGGCAGATTACGTTTGTCTTGGCATATTCTTCTTAGTCGCCCTACCATGATTCTCTCGAATACTTTATATAAGGTAGACGTAAGAGAGATTGGCCTGTATTTCCGGTGGTGTGATTTGAGTTTGCCGGATTATTTTGTCAGCAGTGTGTTCCCAGTTTTCCACTGTTGGGGCATAAGATTGTAAGTGTTTGCTAGCTCCTCAATCGTGCATATGGGTAGATTTTTTAGCATTTGGTATGTAATACCGTCGGGTACGGGAGTGGTGTTTCGTGTGTGTGATAGGATTTTAATTATTGCTTGCGGTGTAACTAGTGTTTCTGCTTCATCTTCTGTGTCTAGATTGTCTATGGGGAACTGTGGTGTGTAGAGCTGTTCGTTCCGTTTGATGCATTTACTGACGAGGGTGTAAATACCTTTGTGAAATTCGGGGCTTTGAGGGATTTGAAATACCTCGCTATAGTGTTGTCGGAATATTTCTAATTTTTCGTGGGTGTCGTATATATTACGAGCATCTTTTTTGAGAGGGTAACAGGGGGCTGTTCTTTTCTGGTACTTTTAATTAGTTTCCAGAATTTGGCTGGGTCTCTGGTATGGGAGTCCGTTAATTGATTTGGTTTGTTTTTCCAGTGTTGTTTGTTGTGATAATGGATTTGGTCTTGTACTTCTTGCTGGAGCTTATTCAGTATGGTTTTGTCTGCCGGGTGATGTGTATTCATATATGTTCGGTGTGCTTTCCTTTTCTGTTTAATTAGACTAATGATGTGTTTTGGTAGCGGTTTGCTAAATAGGTTTATGTTTATTGTCCTGGTGGGTATTGCTGATGCTTGTGCTTGCGTCATCAGGGATGTGAATTGTTTTGCTTGAAGTTCCAGATTTTGCCAGGTATTGGGTACGGTGCGTGTTATGTTGTTGGTGAGTCTAGCTGCTGTTTGTCTGTAGAGGTCCCAGTCCGCGTTTTCCAGGTCTTGTGTGGTGATTGTTCGGCGAGCCTGGGTGTGCCATGGTCCGGTTCGAAGTGTGACTATCACTGGTATGTGGCCGGTGTCAGGTGGCGCATCAGTGTCTTCTACCAGTACGTAGGTGTGTTTGGACGCTAGGATCTTGTCCAGGGAGGCGTTATTCTGGTTATGGTTTTCTAATCTTGTGGGGCCAGGTATCAGTACTATTCTGAGGCCTGTGTTTTTTAGTAGTTTTTTAGCTCTTTGCCGTGCAGGTTTATGTGTTCGTCCAGGAATTCTTTATTGTTGGCGCTGAGGTCAGCAGCTATTATTAAGTTCTTGTAATTGTCATTGAGGTATTGCAGAAGACTGTGTGCGAAGGTTGAGTTTGGGGGAACATACAGTCTGGTTATGCGCATTTTTGTTTTGTTTATTTTTATTTATATGAGGAGAAATTCTTGGTCTTGAAAGGCGGGTATCGTGGCCACCTTTGTTGGACTTAGCTCATCCTTCACAAGCACCATCACCCCTCCTCCCCTTCCTATTGGCCGATTTTTTTCTGAAAACTTGCAGTGGCTAGAAGGAGAAATTTCGCCTTTTCGAGAGATTCGTTCATAAGCTTATCTTTAGTCACTTCTGGTTAGGCATCGGTAGCACACACAACTTCTGGATAGGACGCACTATGGCAGCAGAACTGGTTCTGACAGTGGCAATCCTGGCAAGACCATCATCACCAACATGAACTGCTTCTATCAAGCCTCTTCTCCATCGAAGTGGGAGTAGGTTGTCATTCTTTATCAGCACAAGTTCGCCGGGGCGTACATTAGGATGCTCTTTTGACCATTTTAACACTCTCGTAATGTGTTAAGGTAATCCTTCTGCCACGCTCGCCAGAAGACTTGGGTCACCTTTTGCATTTGTTTCCATCTAGAAAAGCTACTGATTGGACAAGATTCAAGCTTGTAGTCTGAAAGAGCAATGGAGGGTTTGCCAATCAGGAAGTGGGATGGTGTCAGATAGGATAAGTTGGATGGATCATCATTAAGTCTGCGCAGAGGGCGACCATTTATGCAGGCTTCGATATGAGAGCATAGGGTGGTTAGTTCCTCGAAGGTGAGTATCGTTGTCCCCATGGGTCTTCGGAGGAGGTACTTAAATGCCTTGACCATTTTCTTCCAAACACCACCAAAACGAGGAGCAGAGGGATGGATGAAATGCCAGGTGATGCCCATACCTCCTACGCCGTCTGCAATTTCTCTCTCTTATTTCTTGTCTCCTAGAAATGCCTGAAGCTCCTTGAGTTCCCGGATGCACCAATGAAGTTGGTACCGTTGTCACTATGGATGTTGGAAGGGCAACCTCGACGTGAAGTAAACCGACGAAGTGCTGCCGTGAAAGCATTCGTTGAGAAATGACTTCCATGTGTATAGCTCTGGTGGCAAAAAATGTGAATACTCCATCGTATGCCTTTCCAGTCGTCTTGCTTTGCTGAGTGCAGATTCTGCTAAAGAAATGGGCCAGCATAATCAACTCCCGCGTTTGTGAAAGGTCTAGCAGCTGTAACTCTAGGTATGGGCAGGTTCACCATTTTCTGTTGAGCGGTTGCTGTTCTCAATTTAAGGCATGTTAGACATCAATTAATGCATTTGTTCACCATTTGGCGAACCCCGGGTATCCAGTATCTTAACCGCAACGATGAAATGAGTAATTGAGGACCTGCGTGCAACAAACGTAGATGTTCATCAATATGACAAGCTTTGTAAAATGATATTGAGGATGAAGAATGAGCCGATGCTTAGCTTCATATGGAATTGGTGTGGTCTGTAATCTCCCTCAAATTCAAAGGTAACCATTCTGGTCCAGTATTGGACTCAAAGTCTTGAGTTTGGAGGTTGCTTCAATGGATTTGCCTTGTGTGAGGCATTGTATTTCCCTTTGGTAAGAGGCTGACTGCACAATTTTAATACAAACATACAAAGTATTGTTTATTTCTTGTGGTTTCAGTGGAGATGTTTCGCGTTCATTGTGGGCCTTCTTGCAACCAGTAAAAATCTCAGACAGTAACTAACTGTCCTGAGTAGTCTATTTAGAGATGGGAAGCGATTGAAAAATGAATAATCGTGTTGCATGACAATCAGTGATGTTATATTTCTCTGGTCAGGAATTCTTGAGATGATACACTCGTCTTGTGACGGCTACTTTTAGGATCTACACGCAGCCAACTGGGACCTTCCCACCATAACTCACAGTCTTGAAGAAGCACTGGTTGTGTTCCTCGTGATGCAAGATCCGCTGAATTATCCTGTGATCTTACATTCCGCCAATGGGAAGGTCGTAAGATGTCTTGAATCTCTGCTGCTCTGTTTGCTACGAATGCCTTCATTTTGTGGGACATGCACGTAGCCAAGCCACTAAGATTTCTGAATCTGTCTAAAGTTGCACATTATAAGGGGTTTTACGTAGGGATGCAAGTAATGTCTTGACAAGACGAGCCGAAGTTTGGGCACCACATAATTCCAGACGGGGAATAGAGACCTGCTTCAGGGATGCAACTCTTGATTTTGAATACAGAAGTCTCACTAGGACCTTGCCTTCTTGATTCGCAGATCGTATGTACACGAAAGTCATATAGGCAGCCTGGGAGGCGTCACAGAACCCATGCATCTCAACATTCTTGAGTGCTCCTTCAGCGAGGATGAAGTGTGGAATGTTGAGGTGGTTGAGCAAGGGTATTTGCTGATGTAAATCATTCCAAGTATAGAGCAAGTTCTCTGATAATTGGTCATCCCATCCTGGTCCTTCTTGCCACAAGCGCTGCATGAACAACTTGCAGAGAGCGACAACAGGAGTTATTAGCCCAAGTGGGTCAAACATGGATGATATGATGGACAAGACCTTGCGTTTGGGGGAATGGAGTTCTCCTGCGTTTACATTAATCTCACAGTTGATTCTGAATTGATCTGTCGAAGGATGCCAAGGCAGACCTAACGTCCTGACTGTGTTACTGTCGCTATCAGTCAGTGAGTGACTGTGTTCTCCTAAATTCTTTGGAATTGACTCCAGTAATTCTGGACTGCTTTTGCACCACATTTGAAGAGAGAATCCTCCAAGCTGAAGAAGGGTTTGAAGTTTGACTCGCAGCCTTAGAGCTTCTTCTAGAGTCTGTGCCCCTGATATACAGTCGCCCACGTAAAGGTCGTGGTGTAAAATTGAAGCTGCTGGAGGGAATCTCGTAGCTTCCTCTATTGCCAGCTGTTGAAGATATCATGTGGCTAAATAAGAAGCCGACGACGTACCATAGAGTGTAACTCTTTAGTTCATTCTGAGGGTTTTCTCGCCATAATATACATCGGAATGATTGATGTTTAGGGTCTACTTTCACTTGTCGGTACATCATTTCTACATCGGCTGTGAATGCTATTTTGTGCATGCGAAAGCGTACGATCAATGAGCATAAGTCATCTTGTACAGTTGCTCCCACCAACAAAACATCATTCAGTGCCACACCATTATCGGTTTTGGCCGATGCGTCAGAGATAACTCTTGTCCTTGTTTTGCTGCTTGAAAGTTTGTGAACAGCATGATGAGGTATGTAGTATTTCGGTTCTTGTGATGTGGTGTTCAAATCAAGTTTGACCATGTGTCCAAGGGCTTCATATTCTCTCATAAAGTTAACGTAATCTCGACGAACATGGCACTGTGCTTGCAATTTCTTCTCCAATAAGTGAAAGATCTGTATAGCGATGTGCCTTGAGTTGCCCAGATTTATTTATTTCTTCATGGGCAGCTCTACAACGTACCTTCCATTATCGTCTCGTAAGGTAGTACTCTTGAAATGTTCCTCGCATTCCCTTTGTTCTGGAGACTGTGTTACATGACTAACTTCCTCTAGGGCCCAAAACATTTGAATCTGTGTTCCTAGGCTGTGGTCGGATCTAAAGAGGAGTGATTTAGGTCTCTACTCGTTAAGTTTGCTTTCATTCAATTGTTGTGGATATTCTCCAGATAAAATCCATCCTAGATGAGTGCCCTGAAATGTAGGATAGCCTGGACAGGGTTTCTTTCCCTCCTTCATAAGATGCAAGAAGAACTGCGCACCGATGAGCAAGTGGGTACCTTTAGAAAGATAGAAGTCTGGGTCGGCGAGGGTGACATCTTTCGGGATGTTCCACTCCTTGTAGTTAATGTACGATGTAGGAATATTGCCAGAAGATATGAAATTGCTCTGGGAGCCACTGTCTAGTACTGCACGTAAGTGATGAAACTCTCCATTTCTGTTTCTGATTTTAACTGACACTGTGCTCAGGAGCACCCGGATTTTGGGAGCACTTCTAAGGGAGTGATATGAATACTGACTTGAATTGTTGCTCTGTGGAGTTTGTATCATTGCATTATTAGCTGTTACCCGGCTATCCCCTTGGTATAGCAACGTATGATGGAACTTATTGCATATTTTGAATGCAGGTTTAGAACGGCATACTTTCCATGCATGTGATGGACTCAGATAGTTGGTGCAATGTTTGCTGTCCTTGATCAAATTGAATTTTTCATCCCAGTTCAGTTTTAGGATATCTGAACATTTATACAGTCTGTGTTCTTCTGAGCAGATATAACATCTCTCTGCTGTTGAAACATATGATTGTTGTCGTGCTATCCTTGGCTCCGACATGGGATGCTGGTTTACACTAGCTGGAAGCGGTTGTGTAGAGGAGCAAAGTTGCATCATTGACATCGTTTTTCCAAGAAGCTGCTGAGTTGCTCGAATCCTTCTACTTTGAGCTCAGCATGTTCCTTTTTAAACTCCAACCTCGGTTTTTGTCTAATCTCGAGAGTAGGAGTTCGTTGTGAAGGAGGTCTAAAATACTTGGTTGGACGGTTAAGGCATTGAGGACATCTATACTCCCTTGGAACGTGTTGATTAGGTGGCGCACCTCACTCTCGGTTGAGCTGAGTTTATTTGGAGAATCCATAATTTGCCTGATGTTTTCTACTGCTGTAAGCTTGGGCGAATGATAACGCCTCAGTAGGATGTTATATGCTACTTGAAAGTTGGCGCCAGAGATGCTGATGTTTTCTATGCAGTCCTTGGCCTCGCATTTTAAGGAGGAGAGCAGGTAGTGGAATTTCTCGATGTTGGAAAGTTCGCTGTTATTTGCTACCAAACCTTCAAACGCATCCCTGAAATACAACCTGTTGATTAGAATACCACTAAAGCTAGGGAGATTGATTTTCGGAAGTTTTGTGTTTCCAAACATGCTAAGGGACGACTGTGTTAGAACCACGTCGTTTATATGAGCATTGTGTCCGTTGGAGGCTTTCCTTAGTTTAACCTCAAGTAGGTCGACAATTTCTTCAAATCCAACTCGGTAAGCATTGTGAGCTTACGCATTTTCCTCATCATGTGCTTCTAGTTCGTGTTGAATTTGCTTAAATTTTTCGTTAATGGCAAGCAACCTATTTAATTTGACCTTAATAAGGTTAAGATTGGAAATGTTTAATTCCGTATTCACAAAACACTGAATGCGCGTTAGAATAGCTTTTAAGGTAGCTCGTTGTTAGGTTGATATTCGTCTGTTGGCTTCATTCATGTTAATGGTATTTTGTTACCGCAACACGAGCAAGAATAAAAATGTAGCTGGTTAAACAAGGTATTACTGTGTTGAACAATAAATTGTGCTTCAAGTGCTTAATAATTACTTTCCTGACGTATGGCGTCCGATGTAGGCTTGCGGCTTTATGCACTAGATGTCACTAGTTGTATCTCAACGTTCTCCTAGCGTTGTGCTGAGAGTTTGACACCATTTCATAATTCACACGATATCACTTCCCATTCCAATGTAATCATGCAGGTTTATACGTAAGCGACTGTAATCCATTATGAAAATCAATTACCTTGCGTTTAGTACGCCGTATCTTGAAGTTTAAAGGTAAATCCATCCGGGCCGTGAGGACCATGAAATAACATGCACATTACACAGTCGGACATTTTATAAGAATCTTAATACACAGGCTTGCTAATACAAGAAATTGGCAGAAACTATATTTCACAGGTTGAATTTCCCTGACAACAGTTAAGACGATAGAAATCGTTGTTGCCGATGTATTCAACATAAACTGACTCTCGATCAAAAACAGTAACGCATTTATTGATTCAGAAAAACTCTGAAAAAATTCCAAGGTGGCACTTTAAATTCGGTTTGCGATATTGTTACTAGAGATTAATTATTTATTGCTATGATTATTAAAAGAAAAGTCAAGTGACTCAATGAGTCTGTCGGAAAGAACCGAAGACTGGAAAGTCCGACAAATTTGCAGTGCTGGTAAAGAATTGTTTGTTTCTTTTTTTCTAAAACGGGTCACATTGTTACTATAGCATTAGAAGATAAACGTGCCGTTACAGAAAATTGGTACTCAAATGTATGTTTGCCGTAAATTTTTACTTTCTCTACTGGTAAGTAGAAGGAAGTATTGTATTCCATCCAAAAATTCGATGTCGAGATTTCACCAGAAATATATGTTTTGAGACCCCCTGAATTTAAAAAAAAAAAAAAAAAAAAATTGAAAAAGGTTCGTGTGTGTGTGTGTGTGTGTGTGTGTGTGTGTGTGTGTGTGTGTGTGTGTGTGTGTGTGTGTGTGTGTGTGTGTGTCAGGCTGTGGGCAGCATAACTCAAAAACGAAAAGTCGGTTAAAAACCAAAGTTAGTATTTAACTTTAATGTCTTTCAAGGATACCACATGAAGATTTTGAAGAAAATAGCTCCATCATAAACTACCCCGTACATGGAACATTTTTCGAAAATTTTGATTTTCTTAAAAATGGCTCTAACGATTTTGATTAAAATCTCATATGTTTAAGATATTTGTATGGCAATTGAAATGTATATTTTGAATTTTCTGGCTATAGGCTACAGGCTATAGGTTACTCTAAAAAAATATAGATCTCGCTAAAACACACAATTTGTCTTTTTTTTCCTTTATTTTTTTTTTTTAGAGTGAACCATTTTTGTACCAGTTTAGGAAAACTTAAAACTTTCATGAAATGGAACATCGCTGTTCATTATTTTATACGTTAAGCGTGCAAAGAGAGCGGGATCTCAAGGCTTTAAAAGACTTGACTATCCATCCATCCATCCATCCATCCATCCATCCATCCATCCATCCATCCATCCATCCATCCATCCATCCATCCATCCGTCCGTCCGTCCATCCGTCCGTCCGTCCGTCCGTCCGTGCGTCCGTCCGTCCACCCGTCCACCCGTCCACCCGTCCACCCGTCCATCCGTCCATCCGTCCGTCCGTCCATCCGTCCGTCCGTCCGTCCGTCCGTCCGTCCATCCATCCATCCATCCATCCATACATACATACATACATACATACATACATACATGTCGGTCTGGGTGGCTCAGTTGGTTAGGCGCTGGCCTATTGATCCTAAGGTCGCGGGTTCAAACCCGACCCAGGCCGATGGTTTTTAAGTGTGCTTAAAAACGACAGCTCCATGTCAGTAGATTTACTGACATGTAAAAGAACTCCTGCGGGACAAAATTCCGGCACACGGGCGACGCTGGTGTGATCCTGGCAATTGACAGCGTCGTTAAACAACAAAATAATTTAATGTAAGATAGAGTAAATAATTTAATTTAATACATACATACATACATACATACATACATACATACATACATACATACATACATACATACATACGTACATTACATACATACATACATACATACATACATACATACATTACATACATACATACACACATACATACATAAATAAGTAAGTAAACAAGTAAGTAAATGAGTAAGTAAATGAGTAACTAAATAACTAAGTGAATAAGTAAATAAGTAAATAAATAAATAAGTAAATAAATAAATAAATAAACAAACAAAAAAGCAAACAAACATACAGACAAACAAGTAAATAAGTAAGTAACTAAGTAAGTAAATAAGTAAGTAAATAAGTAAGTAACTAAGTAAGTAAATAAGTAAGTAAATAAGTAAGTAAATCAGTAAGTAAATAAGTAATTAAATAAGTAAGTGAATAAGTAAGTAAATAAGTAAGTAAATAAGTAAGTAAATAAGTAAGTAAACAAGTAGGTAAATAAGTAAGTAAATAAGGATGTAAATAAGTAAGTAAATAAGTAAATAAATTAGTAAATATATAAGTAAATAAATAAGTAAATAAATAAGTAAATGAATAAATAAGTAAATAAATAATTAAATAAATAAATGAATAAATAAATAAGTAAATAAGTAAATAAGTAAATAAGTAAGTAAGTAAATAAGTAAATAAGTAAATAAGTAATAACATGGTGAAATCATAGAGGACGCTAGAGAGGAACAATTAAAAAGTATGCAATATCTTGGAGAAGAGCATTCTTAAAAATGAGGTTTGCACCAGTGCTTTCTAGGTAATTAAATTAAAAGAGCAGATTTGGTATTAAAAACCAAATTAACCAGTTTAATACTGCGCATCGCACGTAACCATTGAGCAGTGAAGAAGAAACGGCGCTGTAAGTGAAGAAAGGGGAGACGGAAAAGCGAACGAGAGAGAAGGAAACGTAAGGATAGAGTGAGTGAAAGTTTTCACCGAGGTTAACTTTTCGTAGTCGTATTTTGCACCTTGCACCGTGCAATGCACCGATGCATGCCTCCTGAAAGGCTCTGCATTGAGGTCCCAGCACGTGCAAAAGGTATGGTATTATTGCACCGGTTAATAAAACGATCAGTAAAACACTTGGCCATGGTAAATATCAAACTATATTGGACACAAGCAAAGAAAAACATCAATTTTGTAATGCGATAGATAATATTAGGTTTCTATACTTTGTCTTCTATGTTAATCTGTTTTGTAGCACCATTATGCTCGCGGTATATTGTAGAGTGTGACGGAAGCAGAATATTAAAGGTCTCTGTGATGCCGAGGGGCTCACATTCTCTTTGCCATTGCACTGCCAGGAACCTCTAGGCAAAATATGTTACCTACCGGAAAGATCCACCCCCTCTGTCCCAAGGTAAGGTAAGAAGCCACCATCATAAACAAAATGCTTTAGGCTTTTATATGCTTTTTTATTTTCAAAGCAGCTTTTGTTGTTTCTGACACCAGCCTTGTGTGAGAGAACTCTTGGTGAACTTGTGCGCTCAAAGCCTCTTGGAAGTAGAATATTATCTTCATTACAAGAAGTAGGTACCTCTGGAAATAAGTGGGTCAGTAGTATAGAAGTTTTAATGAGCTGTATATTTAAGTCCCTCTTCCCGAGTTTTAAGGGCCGCCGTTACCGCAAGTTAAATGAGTGACGCACTTTCCTACAGAAAATGAACATGATTTATTTACCTTACCCACTCAGTGTGGTCACGTGAACTTCTTAGATTCATTAAACGTTGTGGTGCAGTAACTATCGTTTAAGAGTTAAGTACAAAGTTTGGGTAAAATAACTAATAGCATATCAAAGCACTTCGCGAGCCACTAGTTTGTAATTACCACGCATAGGAATTCTTAAGCACCTGGGTTTAAGCTATCTATACTCATATCATTTTATTACAAAGAATGCAAAACAATAGCCGAGTAACAGATCAGCCTCATTCCCTTCCGTCCTGGCTTTAATGCTCAGATATCCTTTTGCCTAATAATTACTTATTGTTCTGCACTTTACTGTTTAGGACATTGCGGAGGCTTTTGAACCAGATGGTAGTGGCGTAGTATTTGGAATTTATTTATTGTATGAGCGATATTATCTACAGGGCGTGTGGCAGGAGAGAAATAATAATTCCCATGAAGTATAGGTTCCAAATAGTTTATTTGAGAATTATTTAAGACTTCAAAGTATTTGCAGTTATAATTACATATCTTTTTTCAAATTTCAGCATTATGCCGTATTACATTGCGTAATTTTACATGAGTTTTACATTCATTCTTTAACATAAATATGGTGACGTCGGGCTCGGCGCACACAAAACGACGGACGGGCCAAATTACTTTACAGCACATGCCGGGCCGGCGAGTGGGCAAAGATGTCAAAGGTCAGGCTGCCTCGCGCAACTGCTGTGTGTTCGTGACTGTCAAGAATCGAAGCGTCAAAAACAAAAAGATATTGAGAACATTCACGAGACATCTAGCTGAGTAATCTCCGGTGCGTTTGTGTGACGGCATCTCGTATATAAGGAGGCCTGAACACAACAGTGGGAGTGAGCTTTAGAATTGAGTTATGAAGATGAGTTGGTCATTATGTCAGTAAGTGCAAGACAGCTGTGCATGTGTGTCGTGTTAGTACGTCGTAAGAAGATTCGTCCCGAGTGATTACATGGTCGTAATTAGTGCAGGAGAGACAGAGGAAGCTAAGAAAGACGCTAAAAGGACTGAAAAAGGTTATGAGATGTAAAATTTGTAAGTTGTGACAGCCCGAAAAACTGTAGAGTGTGTTAACACGATAAGAAAACTATATTTGTGGTAAAATTTTAGAAAACAATAAAGTGATAAAAAAAGTAACCGGGCGGATTTTTATCACTTTGTCACAATATTATAGTTAACATAATAAATAACACAAATATTTATACATGATACCCCAGCATAAATATTAACAGAACTTACATGAACCTTTACTTTGTAACACTTAATCGCACATACTGAACAATGAGCTAGCTAATGTGCTGGTTTGGTTTCCACTTCCCCTTACGCCGTGATTATCTTCTCTCCGAGGTAATTTTACTCAGCGTTTCGCAGCACGACTGTTTCCGACGGAATCCTTAGAACTAGTGAACTTTGATAAGTTGTCGTTGCTCAAGTAATTTCTTTGTTATATGTTGATTCTCCGTGGATGAATAACAAAATATACACGCGTTTTGTTAGCATATAGTTTATACACCTCAACAAGTGTCAGTCATTTTGTGCGTTCAAAGTGACCACAGTCAGTAGCTCCACAGTGTCTGGCGCTCAACAGCAGAGCGAACTATGGATATTAGTATGTCCGATGCGTCACATGAGCATGGTTCCTCGTAGCGCATCCAGTGTAGCCGGATATGCTTTATTCTTCGAGATTCCACATAGATAAAGGTTCAGAGGTGTCACTAGGGGTTGTAGTGCGCACTTTGACCTACCCATCGACCAGGTATAGTGTCATCCAAGTATAGTGTGACATCTTATAAGGGACACCTTTGACCTCGAACGTTCGGAACCTTATGAAAACGGGCTTAGAATAATAATTAATCATAAACAAAACAGTGATCTGTGTCATTTCCATGCAAAACGTTACATTCTACTTCAAGTGACATTTTAGTAGAGAGAAACAAAATATCAATATTATAGGAGGTAAATTATTTGTAATTCAATGACGTCCCTGTATCATTACATTTTCAATCAACAGTGCCAAAAACCCTCTGCTTAAATTATTTGTAATACCGCAAAATACACATACTATACATCTGATAGTGCCTACATTAGTCCTCAAAGTGCAGATGCGGAATTTTGATGAAGTGGTTAAAGCAAAGTGGAAGAGAACAATGTACATACCTCATTAGCCGCATTATCACATTCCATAACACTTTCTCATTCACGCAGTCCAATATCAAAACCCACACTAATTATATTTTCAAATGATGATATGGTGTGTGGTAATATATGATAAAGAATACATTCACATACCCATATCATCATTTATCATATATTCCTACACACAATATCATCTCATTTGCAAATATAATTAGTGTGGGTTTTGATATTGGACTGCGTGAGTGAGAAAGTGATATGGAATGTGATAATGCTGCTTTAATGAGGTGTGCACATTGTTCTCTTCCACTTTGCTTTAACCACTTCATCAAAATTCCGCATCTGCACTTTGAGGACTAATGAAAGCACTATCAGATGTGTAGTATGTGTATTTTGTGGTATTATAATTTAAGCAGAGGGTTTTTGGCACTGTTGATTGAAAATGTAATTATACACTGACCTCACTGAATTACAAATAATTTCCCTCCTATAATATTGATATTTTGTTTCTCTGTACTAAAATGTCACTTGAAGTAGAATGCATGGAAATGACACAGACTATGTTTTGTTTATGATTAATTGTTATTCTAAGCCCGTTTTCATAAGGTTCCGAGTGTTTGAGGTCAAAGGTGTCCCTTGTTAGCGGTAAGGAGAAAGCGTTAAACTGCATTACTGTGCAGGAATTGTAAGTCTAAGTTATATCGAAGAGTGAGTACATAATTATGGACCCCACTGTGTGTATTTGAAAAATGTGTCTGATACTGCAACAGGCGTTGGGCAAACCTATAATAAATGTTTCTATAAACATATGTTCAAAAACCAATACCTATTGACATATGAGCCATTTTCTTTGTGCTGAGTATTTACACCCAGTGATGTATACAGTCACTTTCCTCCGTGGGGGGAGGGGGGGATGTTAATGATATATACATTTACAAATAGGTATGCATTTCTCGAGGGGGGGCTGTATATCCCCCCGGGCCACCCCCTGAACTCATGACTGTTTACACCAGACAATGAACTTTATCCAACGGATGGATTGGTCAATGACGTCAACTTGCATGGCCTCTCCATTGAAGTTTTGGCTATGGGGACATTTAAGGGCATTAGTATATGTCAAACCCACCTACAATGTGCATACGTTACAAGTGCGTGTGTGAGACGAAAACAGTTCTGGATTCTTTGAGAAGAAAGTTTACCTAAGCATGGTAACCACATGAAGCATCTCCACATAATGTACACACGTTACCAGGGGACAGAATGGCAGGAATCACTAAACTCCTGTTTGATGTTAATGGATGTTTGCCCAATAATTGTTCCGTTAACAGTTTGTGACAGTAAAGTGTTCCCCAGAGTGTGTTTGTTGGATGAAGACCATTGTCTAGCTCTAGTGTAAGTGGTCAACAAGAGTAAAATGGCTCGGGTATCTCAACAAGTATTTGTTTCCAGACATATGTTTATAGAAACATTTATTCTAGTTTTGAACAATCCCAACTCCTGTAACAATATCAGACAGATTTTTAAACACCTGATACCTGTGTGTATACGTATATTAACTTCGGCCATGGTAATGTAATTTGGAATAGAGCGCAACTTAACTTCGATGATTCGATGCTGCTTTTCTAACATGGTACAACACAAAAGCGATCCACAACACGTATGATCAGCATAATTACACAGTTAGTAAAATTAAAGTAAATTAATAAATATTATTGGGAAAAAACATTAAATTCTTTTATCTCTACAACCAAATATAACAATTTGGTAATTCTTTAAAAACCATACATCTATATAAACTGTTTCAAATGACTGCATTTTGGTGTTTTCACTTATACAGAATTCCAGTTAGAGATAAAACGTGGGATAGGCTAGAGCTTATCATAGTTACAATACCATTAAGTGCAACACCTTTGAAAAGGATTAACCTTAACGTTTTGTACATCCTAGCAACAAAAAGGTAGTGATTAGAGCGCCCGCCTGGTAAGCGGAGGGCCTTTGGCTCAAATCCCAGCTGTGGCATTGAATTTTTCAGTTCCAATTCTACCTCTCAAAAAGTAGCTTTTATTTTTATTCCCTTTTTCTCCATTTTTGTAAATTTCAGGGTGCATACATGCATGACTGATATAATGTTTAATTGAAACTATTTAAAAATTCACAAAGCTAATACATTCATACATAATGGGCAATGAAAGCTTCAATTCTGTGGCGTAAAAATTTGAACTTGATATCTTTGTATTATTACGTAAACACGTTGCCCATTATTCCATGAAGGAAGGCTTTTCTTTAACGCTCATAAAATCAATTAATGTCCAATATTAATTAATTACTTAACTAATTTTCAGACCAATACTTAACAACTCTCATCCAATTTTATAAGCGGACTGCATTTAAAGCAACGATATTCTCACTGGTTCCAAAAAGAAGAAAAGGAAGAAGAAAGGAAAGCACTGTAGAATGTTATGCAGGACACAGATAATTTTTCAAAAGGCGAACTACCCCGGAAAATCATTGTTCGGTTTCTATAGGCGTCAAAATCTGATAAAGCTTCGGACATGATGTATGTACTTCCCACATTTTGTCAGGAAACCTCACCATACCAACAAAAGCATCGCATTGTGCATTACATTACAAAAGGGTGCGAAATACTGAGAGTGAAATGCTGTGTACACAATGACACATATTTGCCAGTGTGCAGCACTATTTCATTCACAGACATCTACAATCAAGCAGAACAACACAATTTTTTAAACTTTTACATGTTATACTTTTCTTGGTGGATTCGTAGACGTTTGTTGAGAAAATTGTCAAGAAACAACATCGTCATACTCGACCATAACTTGGAATAGTTTAGACGCAATATTATGACCATTTGGCTACGTAAAGATTGTGTATGTATATTAATTTAAAGAGAACAAGCATAGTAAATTATACATAGCACCATGAAACAGCAATTGAAAATTTCTTCCATGAAATATTTAAACTAAAAGAAGTTTTAAACCAATTAGGTCTCTTAATGCATGGATTACCATAGGAGTACAGTAAGAAAGTTTACTGCGTTATTAAGGTCCATACGACAAGGGATGCAGGAAAAAGCTGGTAATTTTCAAAACGCCATAGTGTCATTAAAAGACTACAGTGTAGCACTTTGTGATACCTTGTGTATCCATTAATACTAAAGTGAAAAATAGAGCCAAAAAATAAACATCTCGTATTTATTTAAAACGGTTCAGTATTATTCTTTTGTGCAAGCCGCATCCTCAGGTAGAAGTAAGAGAATCTCATCGCGCGAGCATTGCTGTGGCTCTAAAATGAAACTTAAATAATTATTTAAAAATATCGTATAACGTGCAAAGTCCACCTTAGTCAACTATTTCAGTTTATTATTATTATTATTATTATTATTATTATTATTATTATTATTATTATTATTATTATTATTATTATTATTATTATTATTATTATTATTATTATTATTATTATTATTATTATTATTATTATTATTATTATTATTATTATTATTATTATTATTATTATTATTATTATTATTATTATTATTATTATTATTATTATTATTATTATTATTATTATTATTATTATTATTATTATTATTATTATTATTATTATTATTATTATTATTATTATTATTATTATTATTATTATTATTATTATTATTATTATTATTATTATTATTATTATTGTTGTTGTTGTTGTTGTTGTTGTTGTTATACTCATCATCATTATTATCCAACTATACAACTCTTAACTTTATTCCTTCGTTTCTAGTTTTACTCCACCATTTCTTTCGTGAATTTTAGTCCTGTATCAGCTGGAAGGTACTGCTTCGACCATTCGTTAACCAGGGATTCTATATGATGAGTGTAATAAATATGTCCAGTACAATTTTTGTCAACAAAGAACCGTTTCGCCGAAAAAAAATTGTGTCAAATATTTGGAGCCATCTAGCTTCTTGACGAATGGATATAAGTGTTTCGTTATTTGACTGTCAGACAAACATTGTGTGAGCAATGCATTACCTACCTTAATTCGAATCAATTTAGTCGTGATTTAATGTTAACCTGATGTTGCCAAATCTCTCTTAGAAATTAAACTTCGCATGACAAACCATACTAAAATATAAAGATTACAGCTGTGAATTTTCCAATGTAGTAACACTGACTTAACTCTCTCGCTCACAATGCGGTAACGCGGCATGCACAACCAGGTCCGTATGCACCAAAAATAGAGTTTCCAGCGAAAAGTTCCAAGAAATTTATCTTCTTCTTCTGCATGGCTTAGGCTAAATAGCACGTTCCATCGAAGTTATCTGTGGAGTCCATCTTTTACAGGGTCGGCCAATATCTCTTATTCCTCTTGGTTGTATTGGAAGTCTCTTCTTGGTTCCCTTTCGTCACTCATCCTCGTTAAGTTTTCAGGTCATTTCTTATTAGTTTTAATTTTATCTTCTAACGCACACACACACACACACACACACACACACACACACACACACACACACACACAGACACGCACATAGAGATATACATTCTGACACCGGCCGCCGCGCACAACAAAGAACGGTGGGGCCAAGCTACTTCACATCACATAACAGACGCGGCGAGTATAAAAAGCGCTCAGAGTCAAGCTTTCCCAAACCATTTACGCCAGTGGTGTCAAGGTCACAGGCACTTCGGGACTCAACTGTGAAACAGCTACAAACAGCGGGCCAAACATGACGTAATACATATCAACACTATAGAAGCTTTATCAATTGACACCTGCGTACTTGCAAGTTGGTCGCGTCAACGAATAAAACCTTTCTTGGAGTGCGTACACCTTATGAATTTTTTTTCCTTCAGAATTGCCTACAAGGATACATAGCACAGATACAAGTTGGGTCTGCGAAGGGCAACAGTACATCATGATTAACATATAAAAAATGAATAGCGATATTCCATTTGACAGAAGTATAAGTTCTCCCAAACTTCCACAAATAACGGGGAATATCTCCGAAATGGTTCACTCTACAAACAAATTTATTCAGACATACATTCTGTCTTAGCGAGATCTACATTTTTGTATAGTAAGATTTGATCTATCTCTAACGGTTTGCCAGTTATGCAAGTCATCCAGAGTAAATACGACTACAGGGGCTATAGCGAGAAAATTCAAGATATACATTTCATTTTTCATAAAAATATCTCAAACATGTGGCATTTTAATCAAAATCGTAAGAGCCATTTTCAAGAAAATGAAAATTTTGGAAAAATGTTCCTTGTAAAGGGTAGGTTAGGGTGGAGAAATTTTCTTCAAAATCTTCGTGTCGCATCCTTGAAGGACATTAAACTTAAATACCTACTTTGGTTTCTAAGCGACTTTTTGTTTTTGAGTTATGCTGTCCACAGACTGATAGACACACCGACACAGACACACGCGTACCTTTTTCTAAAACGGCTTTTCTTGGATCCAGGGAACCTCAACATATATATTTCCGGTGAAATCTTGACATCGAATTTTTGGGTGGAATACAATGCTTCCTTTACTACTCGTAGTAGAGAAAGTAAAAATAGTACTTTATAACATAGAATCAAACAGGGAAATAAGGAAAACCTTTATTAAGGATTAAACAAAGTAGTCCTGTTTTATGTCGCGCTGTTCTTCTGCTACCAAACTAGAGTGAAACTGGAGTTTAGCAAGGATCATGGACATTAGTACCTGAATAGCAGGAACAGACACAGCTGCTGTGTATACAGATGATGCGAAATAGATGACTGACAAATGCGAACATGATTGGCAACAAGCTGGGAACAAACGGGAAACGTTTTAGAGCTTCGGGGTAGTAAAAAGGGTGATGAGATGTAGAGCAGGTATGGTGGGATTTAGAAAGTAGGACACAAGGTGCGAAAGAGCCGAAGGATGAGAAAACGGAAAGAATGAATATCGACTTGTCATCTCTGAAGCGGTTCTGGTACGTATGCGGACTCCAACGTTGATCCGCTCAAGGATTTGTACTTCAATTGCAACTTCTGGCAAAGAAGAGGTGTAAAAGCAACTACCATACTCTGTAGCAACTTATGTGACTAATTATTTTATCGTATCTCGACGTTTCCACCGTACTCTTGAAATGTTTCAAGAATTCCGTAATACTTTTGGATTGATTTACTATATTAGGGATATCCATCTGTGAATAATAAAAATTACCAAAATATATACATATTGTACGTATCGTAACAAAGACGATAAAGTCCGTCCGGTTACTTTTCTTATCACTTTGTCTTCTAAAATTTTACCTCAAATATACAGTTTCGTTCTCGTCGTTAACGCAGTATACAGACTTTTCGGCTATCACAACTCATACATTTTATTTGTCATAATCTTGCTCAGTCCCTTTAGTGTCTATCTTCACTTCCTCTGTATCTCATAACATAATTACGACGTTACAAACTACTGGCGATGCTCGTTGAATCTTCTTACGACGACACACACACGCACACCTGTCTCACACACACTAACACATTGACCGACTCATGCCCGTGACTCAACTCTAAAACTCACTCACTCTGTTCTTCTCTGTCCTCCTTATATACTGGGGATGACGCCACACGTTTTTTTCTCGATCCCCACACACACGAACCGGAAATGACGTGGCTAGAACTCTCGAGAAAGTTCTGAACACCCCGTTTAGTTCTGCCGCCTCAATGTTAACAAGCCTCGTACACACAGCAGTCCTGCGAGACAGCCGGCCCTAGATGTTTTTGTCCACTCACCGGCACAGCATATGGTGTGAAGTAGCTTGGCCCCGTCCATCCTTTGTTAAGCGCCAAGCCCAATGTCACAATGTGAAGTTTAGTGACATTTAATATTTACATACCCTCTAATTTAGTTCTATCTAGATTTTATTGCTGAACCTTTATAATGAATGATTTGCGAAGCTTTCAGATTCGGCAACAGAAGAGGAAGAAGAAATATGTGAGTGAAAGTCATTAGCACGCAATTGGCCTCGGATGTAATAAAACAAGCCAAAAAACTGAGAGGGACGGACATCTACATCAACAGGGAATTAACTTCTAAGTGAAGAGAAATACTGAGAAGATTAATAGAACAAAGAAGATGGACACATAAGCAAGGAAAAAGGAGAAGAAGAACAAGAAGAAGGCGGAGGAGGAGGAGAAAGAGAAAGAGAAGGAGAAGGAGAAGGAGAAGCAGAAGAAGAAGCAGAAGAAGAAGAAGAAGAAGAAGAAGAAGAAGAAGAAGAAGAAGAAAAGGTTGAACGGAGTGAATTAATAAGCGAGTTTATTAGGGTATGAAATAGTGAGTGCAAGGGGACAATTCCAAAGAAAATTAGAAAAAATACGAGCGAAAAAGATGACAGCAGTGGATGTATGTAAGCGGGAAGGCAAAGAAACGGGTGTTAAGTATGGTTGTGAAAAGGGAGGAGATCAGAAAGGTAGCCATCATGTGCGGAAAGACAAGAACAAACAAGCAACTGGTACACCTCGCCGTGTGACGCGCCAGAGCAAATGGTTTGGAAGCTGTTAGGAGTTGTGAAACCAAGGAAGTGTACGTGAAATAGAGCACAGGGGGAGTTAAAAAAGGGATTTAATAGAAATAGAACCGAAAGAGGAAGACTGTAAACAAAGAACAGATAAATACAATTTTTAAATAAATAAATAATAGTAGTAGTAGTAATAATAATAATAATAATAATAATAATAATAATAATAATAATAATAATAATAATAATAATAATAATAATAATAATAATAATAATAATAATAATAATAATAATAATAATAATAATAATAATAATAATAATACCTCCAGTGATAAATATAATTGTATGTGTTGCAAAGAGCTGTCCAAGATAAAAGGGCTAGGGCCCAATTCAAGGATAGCTCAAAATGTATAAGATTAGAACAAAATAAATATCAAAATATAATGAATGTCACATACCGATTTAAATGTCTGCCTGTAACATGGCTTCCTATCAAATTGTAGTAAATACGACACGTTTTGTCTGCATTAAGGTTATGTGCCTTTATAAACAATAATGCTTTTTGAATAGTATAAAGCTAGAAACAGTTTTATTTGACTATAATTTTTAAACTTCTTTTCTGGTAGTTTCTGTTGTAGGAACACTATCATTTGGAAATTGTTCCATATGACGCACTTTTCTGTAAAAATATATTGTGACGTACACATGGAATACGTATGTAATGCCAAACGTCGAGCTTCCGTGCGGGAAGCATCCCGTATATTTTATGTATCATGGCTGACGTCACCCTGCTAGGAGACGGAGTAACATTTAGCAATTTTTGAATCCTGTTTGTTAAGTTTGTGTAGCAAAAAGAGTTTTTCAATGTGTTAGTGATAATTCGTGCACGTGAGCCCATCACGGATATAAATATAGGAAATAAAGAAACAAGGAAATAATTGAAAAGATATCCGAAAGAGTAATTTTGTCACAGCATGAAACGTTGTTTGCCACTTTATAATTAACCGGATAAAAATGATGCGATGAAATTTTGTTAATATGCTTAGTTGTGATGTTATTTAACAATAACACACATTTTGCGTAAATTTTAAGCCAAAAATTAAGTCATATATTTAACATTTATTTTCTCCCAAACTAGTAGCTAATTAATCATTCAGCTATATAGTTTAATAAAATTGTATTAAGGAGTTAAATAATAAAACATTACATTTTTTGAGAAATAATTGTATCCTATGCAAAAAGTTCTTTAAAAACATTAAAAAGAAATAAAAGTATTAATATCATTGGAATTAATTAAAATATATGCATGAGATTTGGAGAACATACTGCCCATCGGGATGAAATTCTCAAATTTTATGAATTTTACAAATGGATAAGTTTTAATAAGTTTGGAGTAGATGATTACCTAAGTAAAACCTAAGGAATCTATGTGAATAGTGAATAAATGGTGCTACAGATAATAAGGAATTCCATGCGGATATAAAATGACAAATTGTGCTTCACTATTTTAAAACTTATGCAAGCAGTGTTATGCAAACTGAACAGTGACAAAATGTATCTAGAAGAAGTGCCAAACTTCAGAGAAGAAGGAATGCACAAAAGAGGTTCAGCGTATAACAGAGCAATCCATGTGGTTGGTTTATTTGTGGAATGTGGGAATATTTGAATGACTTCCTCAAAAAGTGTGTTAATATATAATGCATGTATTAATAATTAGTATATTAATATACACAACTATGATATTAAAGATGATAGGAATGTATGAGAACTGTTCGCTTCCTGCAAATGGTCCTCAATACACGGCGCTTTGCACTTCTAAAACAACTTTTATACGGTATCACGATATCGTTTTCAACTTAACTCACTGAGTAAACGGGAGTAGGCAAATGCTTAGGAGAACGTTAACTGGGTACGAGTATTTAGGGCGCCTTTTCAGGTTTAATGCATATTTTATGGAGAAATAAAATTTGTCAAAATACTACTTAAAACACTGAAAGGTGCTGTCTAAACAGGCCCACCCGTTAGATGTCTCCCCTGTACCCTGGAGGGCCAAGTTGCAATATCGGATTTGAATGTTTCTAAAAATCTGATAGGATAAAAGGATAGTTATATTATTCCGTTTAGTGAATACTACAATAAATATATGCGATACGTATGTACGTAGGATGAAAGCAAGATAAATTAAAGCTGCATTGCTCAATTTAGCACGCGACAGCGTAAATCTTCACCAATTGCAAAGATTGACTTCTTCATAGACGATGCGTCCAACATGGAATAGTGTACTAAATGGTACAACATGAGATACATTAAGTATCTACAAAATAAAATCTTCCTTTTAACCCTTGTATCATAAATATGTCTCGACTTTACATTTTTAATGCACTATCTGCTCCATGTGCATTTAATTTTGTGCTATGCTCCTAGAATTTTTCCAACATGTACTCCAATTATATGACTTAAACTTCAGTCTTTGGTTTCAAAATATGAAAGTTTGTTTAGCTTTAAACAAAGTAAATAAATCAAGAAGTTAAAAAATACTTTTAAAGAGCGTCAAAGCAAAGAAATTAATTACTATAAAAGTAATTATTTTTTCTTACTGTCAGAGATTGATGATGTTTGTTGGGAAATATAAAATAATACAACTGTTGTGATATATATATTTTGGTGTGCATAGAATATTTTGAATATTAAGGCATTTTCGCATTGTGAATAAATTGAATAAGCAATTCCCCAAAACTATAAATTGTGGTAGTTTGTAACATAACTACCGCTAAGTGTCCAAAATACTGATTTTAATGCCTATAAAATATAGGAGATTCAAATTTCAGTCCCAGGTCCCTCGATATGACAACACCTGATTGTTGCATTCAAATGTTCGGCTCTATTCACTCTTCTATACACTATTGTTACAAAATCTTATCCCACTATTTACTTTTTGTTATTGGGTGAATTTTCTAAATATTGCAGTTTTTATCCAAATTCATGCTTCACATGCTGCTCTGCCATAAATGCATGTTTATTTTAAATCTCATGCAGATATCTTTGTTGACTTTGGGGAGAAATTGTTTTAATGTTATAATATGAATTCATCAGGTATGGCACACGATACGGTAATTTTGAGTTAGTGAATGTGTGGTGTTTAAGGGCTCGTCGACAACTAGGTCATTAGGGCCCGAGAGTAGTTTTGAAAAACTAAAAAGATTACCGCATTATTCAAATACCAATGCAGAAAACTGGCAAATAGAACTTTTTTCACTATCCTGGTTATTTCAGGAAAAATATTTTAAATCCCTACATAGCATTATTGTAGCAATTTATCCTAAATTATTGAATTAATAATACCATATATTGAGCAATTTAAAAGTGAGAAAAAACCATATGCCTGTCTTTAAGTTAATTCTTCTTGTATTTCTACTGAAAATTGTAATAGATTTGACCAGAAAGTACTCCGCATGAAACAGTATGCAAAAGTGTAAGAAACATCAAAGTCGAGTAAATAAGATGTAAACTCCTGTGCATTTAAATAGTCACAGGTTGAAGCTTTAAAGTCACTGAGAGCTAAAGCCATAGTATGTAAGTAGAGGCTCATAGTAGAGGCTCAAGGTAGTTTTTAATATAAAAAGTACTTGGTGACTATTTTTTTTAAATGTTGATCAAAATTCAGCAGCCGGTACCCCTAATCGAGACCAACCTTCAATTAACACTTACACATTCGTTGTGAATGTACTTAAAGAATACAGTAATCGTTCTCATGAACACGAAAAAAGGGAAAAAGTGTATAACAATTGTTGTTTGAGAAAGGTATAACCTTTTTTTTAAAACTGGAAAAAATAAAAGGTAATATCTGGAAAATGGCTAACGATACATAACTTGTGTGCTTTAATGAGATCTATAGGTTTGTTTAGTAATATTTTGTCTATCAGTAATGGCTTACCAAATATAAAAAGTTATTAAGACGGAAAAGAACGTGGGAGCTATTCCCAAAAGGTTTAAGATATGCAGATAATTTTTCACGAAAATGTATCAGTAGATTGGTAGAACCATTGGGAAGATGTTGAACTTAAATACCAAGTTTGTCATTTAACTGAGTTTGAGTTCTGCTGTTCATAAAAAAAAAAAAAAAAAAAAAAAAAAAAAAAAAAAAAAAAAAAAAAAAAAAAAACATACACACAGACGAAAATTCACGTAAAAATTATTTTGTAGGAGTGGGAGAGGAGGTCTCAGAGACTCAAAACATGCATTTAAGGTTAAATCTCAGTATTGAATTTTTGGGTGGAATGCAAGTCTGTGATGGTATTAATTGGGGAGGGTAATTTTGTGACTGTATTAATTAAACATGTATTAATTAATTGGGTTAAGTTTGTGACAGTACTCGTAGTTGAACATAGTATTGTGTTTGTCCATACATGTGCATATAATTGAAGAATAGTTAACATGGCCTTCTAACAACATGGGAGATCTATGAGGTTGTGTGAGTAGGAAGGCAAAAGTTAATGAAGGTCCACCCCTTGGAACTGTCCCTTGAAATAAAACAAATATCCTTAAAAGCCAGCTGCTGGAATATCGGATGTTGTTTTGAAGACTTGTATGTGTAGAGAAAGACGCCAACGCTAAAACTGGGGGACTTTTAATCTAGCCTTCCAAGAGAGCGGTTGCATTTATCGCGAGTAGGTGCAAACAATTGTATGGTGAACCCAGTGTATGTAATAGTGTAACAAGTTAGTGTAATGTTTGGTTTATGTGTAATATAGACTATGAAGTGTAGGAATGTGCATGCCTAATTATATCCTCAACATGCATATTTTATAGCCTGAACACTTCCAAAATTCCTAGCTCCTTACCCTCCACCACTTGATACATGTTCAGCTCCATAGCCGAGGCAAATCCAAACTATACCTTGAACAGAATATCCTCATAATATACAAGGCGCCATCGTTACTACCAACAAATTAAGTAAACTATTGATAAATCAAGCCACAATCAGTCGCAAGTCTTCATCTACTTACTCTGGGTAAGCAGTAGGGAAGTAGATAAACTTATGATTTTTGTAGATTACTGCATTTTATTGGCTTCCAATGGAATTTACGTTGTCTTTTACAGTCCTAAATGATTTCCAAACCGTTTGAATTAAAATACTTCTATACATACATGCATGCATTTTTGATATCTTAATCCGGAAGGTATGAAACCCTTTAGCCATCTGTGTACTGGAGTGAACATTCCTACAAATGAGCTAAATTGCTCCATGTAGTTCTTGGTGTGCATTCTACTGCGTTGCTTGTGTAGTTTCCGGTACAGTAACGTTTTCTAATAGCAGTGCAACATGTACCAGTACACAGCTGCGGAAGTGGCCGACAGGAGCTCCAGCAGGCTTTGAAGTAAATGTGCGGAATCAGCTCAATTTCGCATATTGAAATCGATGGACTGGTAGAGGTGAACCTGTTCCATGGCCAGCATAGTCGTCAGATCTGACATTTATCGACTATTTTCTGTGGGGTTGTATGAAGAGTGAGGTGTATGGCACTCCTGTAAGGTCAGCGGAGGACCTTATGGCTCAAGTCCACAGATCGATTAGAAATCTTCAAAGACAATCGCACGCATTGGATCAAGAGCATGAGGACCACCACCGCCTATTTTGGCTTTGCAATGACGTAGTAGGCACAGAGTTTGAAGCCCGTTTGTAATGTAGACAGCCCGATGTTGGGTTTATTGACGAAATGTGAACGTACACTCATCTCACACTTCAATGTGCTACAGTGTCCAAACCGTGCATTTTCGGACAGGGATTCTTATTTGAAAATCGATCAACTTGCCGTCCCACACAACATACTAAGCGTTGTCCTTGTTTGTTTATGCCAGTAAAACTAAGGAAAAAAAGGGTAAATCACTTTGAAAATAGTTTCGATTGAACATACAAGCCGAAAACTAAGGAAGACAGGAAATAAGTATCTGTAAATAATTTTAGATTTAAATATTTAAGGTTGTTACTGCGATTTCGAACATTAACTTCATTTAAACGAGAAAGCTGTCGAGAGCTCCTATTCCCTTTAAATACGGAATATAATCAGGTTTATAGTCGTTCTCTGAACCTGCGGTAGCATTCCTATCTGTGCTGTGAATCTGAACCGGAATTGGGATATCTCCCCCTGCTGAGATAACTCAGCCTCGCGAGATCATTACAGAGCATTTGAGGAACTAATTGAGGGAAAACTACCAATCCTAGGTAGAGCTGCATGCTACTCATACTAGTCTGATTAGGACGTGAATGGACTGAGACAGAAAATGCGGCCGGCTTTGGTCAGTTCTAAGAAGTATGCTATTATTTGGTATAGTCACTGTTACATAAATAACTAATAGTATTAGATATACGTAATGCATGTCCTTAACGGATAATAGCAGGTAAAATTTTACATGTAGCTTGATGTCTTCTAAGTTCTAAGATCTGCTTTTATCTACTGTATTTGGTTATTAAAGAAGACCCCTTTTCTAAGTTTTATCTCCAGTGATTAACATTATTAGCAATTACATTTCAAAAAATAGCATCACACTACTACCTCCAGCACCACCACTCTGACTACCACCACCGTCACTGCCACCGCCACCGCCTAGCCGCCACCTAGCCGCCGCCGCCACCACCACCATCCCATCACGACCACCAACAGCATCACACTACCATCACCCTTCTACCCCAGCATATCATCACCACCACAACCAACACCAGTACCACCACCGGCGGCACGCTACCATCGCCATCACCAGCATCAGTAACACCACTACCACCAAAAGCACAACCACCCCAAGCATCACACTATCACCTCCAGCACCACTACCTCACTACCTACACCACCACCATCACCACCACCACCTACACCACCATCACCACCACCACCACCGCCGCCACCACTACCACCACCACCGCCACCACCACCAGCACCACCACCGCCACCACCACCACCGCCACCAACTACACCACCACTACCACCATAAGCACAACCACCCCAAGCATCACACTATCACCTCCAGCACCACTACCTCACTACCTACACCACCACCACCACCACCGCCACCAACTACACCACCACTACCACCATAAGCACAACCACCCCAAGCATCACACTATCACCTCCAGCACCACTACCTCACTACCTACACCACCACCATCACCACCACCACCTACACCACCATCACCACCACCACCACCGCCGCCACCACTACCACCACCACCGCCACCACCACCAGCACCACCACCGCCACCACCACCACCGCCACCAACTACACCACCACTACCACCATAAGCACAACCACCCCAAGCATCACACTATCACCTCCAGCACCACTACCATCACTACCTACACCACCACCATCACCACCACCACCTACACCACCACCACCGCCGCCGCCGCCGCCACCACCACCACTACCACCACCACCGCCACCACCACCAGCACCACCACCGCCACCACCACCACCACCACCAACTACACCACCACTACCACCATAAGCACAACCACCCCAAGCATCACATTATCACCTCCAGCACCACTACCATCACTACCTACACCACCACCATCACCACCACCACCAACTACACCACCACCATCACCACCACCACCACTGCCACCAACTACACCACCACTACCACCAAAAGCAAAACAACCCCAAGCATCACACTATCACCTCCAGCACCACTACCATCACTACCTACATCACCACCACCATCACCACCACCACCACCAACTACACCACCACCATCACCACCACTACCACCAAAAGCACAACCACCCCAAGCATCACACTATCACCTCCAGCACCACTACCATCACTACCTACACCACTATCACCATCACCACCACCAACTACACCACCATCACCACCACCACCAACTACACCACCATCACCACCACCACCGCCGGCGCCGCCACCACCACCACTACCACCACTACCGCCACCACCACCATCACCACCAACTACACCACCACCATCACCACCACCGCCACCACCACCGCCACCACCACCACCATTACCACCACCACCACCATCACTACCACCACCAACTACACCACCACCATCACCACCACCACCACTACCACCACCACCACCGCCGCCGCCACCACCACCACCTTCACCACCACCACCACCACCGCCGCCGCCACCACCACCACTACCACCACCGCCGCCACCACCACCACCATTTCGTCCCGCAGAAGTTCTTTACATGCCAGTAAATCTACTGACATGGAGGTGGTCTGGGCCGGATTTGAACCCGCGACCTTGGGATTAGTAGGCCAGTATCTCTGAGACCTGAGCTCTGAGCCTACTGAGCCATGCAGACTGACACTACAGTTGGAGGGGATAATGTCATGCTTGGTGTGTTTCCAGAAATCATAGAATTTTCTTTTATCGTATATACAGTAAATGTTCCTGAGTGTTAAACCAACCAATATCGTTCCCTGATTAAATTTTTGCCTAGTAATTTATTATACAGATTACTTTTCTGCTCGTTCATTCCTGGCTCGTAAATTAGTCTTTATAAATATAGGTAATTAATATAGTAGCTCGAGGAGCCAGTTCTCGTAGAAGTAATCAATGTAGTCGCCTTTCTGCGCTTTTGCTTTTGGCGAACATTAACGAATTCCACTCAAGCGGAAGTTCCATAACTTCAGTTAAGGAAAAATTTTACCTAAACAGCAAATTATATGTTTCACGAAATTTAGATAATCATCATAATTCAAAGGGAAAGCGTTTATCTGTGTACCTTCTAAAGGTACAGATGAATAAATATGATATCACGTTCACGTAACTTTCTCTATCTACTACCGTTTATTTTTATATAGATACTAGCTAAAATATTCAGCGTTACCCATGGTTTGAAAGTTTATCCATACAACATTTAGACTTAGGTTACACTTGGCCCATTGCCTTGTTTATCTTTACAGACTTTTAAGAAACATTACACAGGATACTTAAAGAGTTAACTGAAACTCCCAGGATTGAGATATAAATTAATAAAATAGGTAGTTAAATGCAAAGAGAGGGGAGTTTCATTGTACAGATAACCCTGGAGTTTTGTGTAATAAAGCCTCGTATAGATAGATCTTAGACTTATTAGATAAAAAGTTTAGGTTTAGTACAGTGGTGTCAGTGGGCGCTTACATTTTCTCCTTCCTAGTTACCCTTCTCTGGTGACGTAATACATTTGAGGGCAACGCAGTATGACGGCAGGATTCCGGTTGAAATTTGTAGCGGGGCATGTTGATGCCCGACTCTGATTTTCTTATTTTGTGAAACTCAATGGGGTGCAGATGTAGTTAGAGGCCTGCACGGGCCGACATTCTTAGGTTCGGCCCGGCCCGGACTCAACCAAGCCCGAGCCCGGCCCGAGTCCGAGAAGAGGTTATAGTGCCCGGGCCCGAGCCCGGCCCGGCCCGATTATTTAATTTTATTCTGATTATGATTACAACATTATAATTGTTATCACTATTATTTGAAACCCTTCAGCAGAATAATCATATAGAATTCCTAGTAATGGAATACTGTGATAATTGCGTTATCCTCGGAAAAATATATAATACATTATTTTGTATCTCTTAATTTTCAACCCCGGACCCGGCCCGAGCCCGACAAACATTTTCCAAATTATTTCCTGGGAAACAAAGATCCTGTGAGTAAAGTGAGAGCTTTTTGGTTGTTTATGCTGTTATTGTCCATTGTCACGGACTACACACTGTACTTCAACTACCTCTGTGCTGGAGGTTCGCTGGGAGGAAGAACACGCCACTGCCGTCTCTATGAGTAGAATTGCACCGTAGTGTTCTGCAACTGTTTTAACGCTCGAAGGGATATCTAGTTAAGTCGATGCCAGATAAAAAGGATCACCTGGTATATTTTTGAAATTGTATCAAGAGTAAAAAGAAAGTATGCAATATCAAACTAAATTATCAACTGACTAACTACTGACTGACTCACTCACTCACTGATTCACTCACTGACTCACTCAATTACCCATTCACATACTCAGTCAGTCCTTCACTCAATTACTCGTAGATTCCCTCACTTGAATCCAAAACAGCCATGCAATAGACTGAAGTATCTTACTTATGGAAGCAACAGTAATCTGTTGTATCCGTACGAACGCTGAAGCATATATAATATATGTATATTATTCAAAAGGATGTATTGTATATTTAATGTGTACTCACGCATTCACTTCTCACTCGTAAGATAATCACTTACCAAGCATGCCCACTGGAAATTGGTATGGCGTCTGCAAATTTTCAATGACACTCTGCGTTACTACCCAGACGTAATTTTCTCCTGTAATTTTATAGTCTCTAGCAGCTGTTAATATGTGGATGGCTTCTTCCCGCGTGGAATAGAGTAACATAACTCGTGACTCGGAGTTCACCAGCTCTTGTAGATCGTTAGGCTTGGTTACTAGCACCGCGTTGAGTATCGTGAACCTGCAAAGATGGAAATAGCATAACGTTGGTAACAATAGCTAAAACAATATTTGTGGCATCAAAGTAAATAACAGGTCAAGTGCCAAACATTCAATTTTTGTGAAATACTACAGTAAATACCATGGTCAACAACATATATTCTGATTCAAGAGCCAGAACAGTTGAAACAGGTTTATAGCATCCTTAAGATAGTGCTCATGTCAAACACCAATGCTGATGTTCAAATAATGAGTTATGCGCCAAGACTCTGGCAGAGTTGACGCACATTAGTGCGAATAGCTGACAATTGAAGCAGTCTATGATTTACTTGAAATAATAATATAGCATTGCTTAAGTAATAGTTATATATAAATGCAACATAATATTGCAAAATGGAAACGAAAAACTATGCCAAAAATAGGAAGAGAGATGAAGGTAGTGGCCAAAGTGAAAGAACGAAACTACGTAGCCAAGGAGACGAATATACTAAAAAAGACAATGTTGTGGTTGCAGTTAAAGGAGCTCCAAAGCACCAAATAGGCCTTAACTATCTTTTATAATAACTTATATAAGCAATATAAGCCATTTTCAAGTTTATTAATGCTTCTAATTACTCTGGACATATATTGATAAAGATAATACTGTCCGACTGTGAAGTTTGGGTTAACTATTGGCATGGAATGATTTACTTTCCTTCAAAGATCTAAGTATGTTTAAATAGGAATATTAATATTGAAGTAGGTTTACTTTTTTCCCCTCATTCCGTCATTTCAGAGGCACAGTGGATGAGACTGACAGCTGAATGGCCGTAGGTACTGCAAGTATGGTCAACTCTGAATGAAATATAAGTCTTGAAGAGCAATATGAAGCCTTCTGATCTTCAACACACTTGGAACCACTACACTAGGCATGGGGACTATGTGCATGCGCGCTTCTGTCGACTTCGCCGCTCCTTCACTCCCTCCACGTTTTTCTGTTGTGTGCGAGCACCAACACTACAGTGTGGCTTATAGTATCAGGCGTGTACAAAGTCAACATGTCGCAGCGTAATGGGTTACATCGTAATTTTCAAGAAGCTGGGGAGTGTGAATATTTTGTTCTATGAGATGACAAAACCCATTGCATCATCTGCTCAATTGATATTAAATATATTAGGCACTATAACGCTAGATAATTATGCGTGCTATTTTAATATTTTGCATATCTTCTCAAATAATTTAAGATTAGGTTGCGAGATATATTATAATGGAGAATGAAATGTGTTTATTTAGCATCCCATTCCATCAGGGCTGCTATAGCTCCCAATACTCTATATTTAGAGCTTATCGCTTACAAAACAGTATTCTAATTAAAAGGCATGTAAAGCTTTCATTAAAATATATGAATCATTGATGAAAACTTTCCATATCATGTGATTTTGCAGGGATAAATAATATCAATATTTGCATCTACTTATATCTGCGAACAATCATCTTCTTCAAACCTTAACCAGCTTAAAATACTACGCGTACTCGTCTCAGAGACGATCATCTTTTGTCAGCTTTATCTCTCCGTACGAACAGTAATGTCCGTACCTAACATAGATAACCTCGTCAGTAAAATCAAGGCAGACATTCTGCAACACATGACTAATAAGAATGTAATACCTACTCCAGTATACCACTTTACGAGTACGGTTTATCCAAACTTAGTTAATGGAACTACTTATTTTACGTTAAGTTTTGAATTAGGTACTGTATGCATGTTCAGTAGAGTGTCATGTCGTCATTAGTTTTGGAAACCGCTAGACGCAGGTGAACGCCCAGAGCATGTCAACTTCTTCTCCAGGTCAACACTCACAAAAAGTGGAGTGGGCGAAATTAGTTATCTTTTCCTCTTAAGTCTCCCCGTGGCTGCCCTACACTGGCGAAACTAGATTACCTGAAGAAAAGTGAAGGGATTTATCTAAACGATTTCATATTTCAACAGGAGAGTGTTTTAATGAGTATGCCGTAAAAGTATACAGAAGGCTTGAGCGATAGTCAAATGTTTTATAGCTGGCCGCTAAAGGAAGGTTTCAAATTCCATTTCCTCTACACGGCCAAGAGATAAAAAGATGAGTAACGACCTTCCATTTGAGAAGTTACACACAAGTAACAAGAAATATCTCCAAAATGGTTCACTGCACAAAACATGCATTTGGACAGAAATTGTGTTTTAACGAGATCTACATTTTTATATAGTAAGATTGTTTCAATCTCTTAAGGTTCAGCGGTTATGCAAAAGTTTATCAAGAGTAACAGGAGCTCATGGGCTACAACCAGAAAATTCAAAATATACATTTCATTTCCACAAAAATATCTAAAACATATGCAATCTCAATCAAAATCGTAGAGCTGTTTTTGGGAAAACCAAAATTTTCGATTAATTTTCCATTTAAAGAGTAGTTTAGGGTGGAGGAATTTTCTTAAAAATCTTCGTGTTACATCCTAGAAAGACATTAAACATAAATAGAAAATTTGGTTCCTAACCGACTTCCGTTTTGAGTTTATGCTGTTCACAGACACACACACACACATACACACACACGCACACACACACACACACACACGGACTTTTTCTACAATTTTTTTTATTTAGGGGCCTCAAACTTATATTTCCGGTGAAATCTCGACTTCGAAATTTTGGGTAGTACTTCCCTACTTACTATACGTAGTACAGTAAGTCAAAAAAGAAGGAAAAGAGATCAAGGAAAGTATGGCAAAAAGGCAAAGTATAGATCCTTCCAGTCGGGCTATGACACCGTAGTCCAACCCTAATGAATATCCAAAGGAACATGTTCTATGAAATCAAAGCTAACTGCCATGGAGACAAGCTTCTGTGCTTAGCTGTGCAGCTATTAATAACATGATTGCATGGATTTATTTGGTTCTAATCTTATGCACTTTAGACTATCCTTAAATTTGGGATCCAGCTCGTTAGCCTTGGATAACTATTGAAAATGCATTGTGTACGTTTACATTTTTGTCGTTAGACATGCGTGTATCATGCGCATTGCTACTGTTCTTTGCTTATAGTGAGCGATTACTAAAATAGATGCATAATCAATAAATCGTTAATGTAATATTTTTATGGTGGTTAGGAAAAGGGCTAACATTAAGGAAGTATTCAATGGCAACAAAAGTGATTTTGAATATAACAAGTATTTTACTTAAATTTTGCATTTGAGATCCTATCTAATATTTGATGTTTGTATATTATTTTATATATTAATGTCGCGGTAAAACTTTGGCTAATTTCTATCTTCTTCTATACAAGGTGTTAGGGGTATGAGTGCGCAGACTTCAAAGGCAACTTCCTGACGTTAAACTGAAACATAAGTTCCTGTACCATTTTCCCCTATAGTGCATAGTTCATAAATAAAAATTAAAACTGGTGATAAGTACGATTGCAAATATGTGCCCTACTCCGTTACCGTTTACTTGTGCAATTAGAACAGCAAGGTAGAGCTACAAAAGATGCGTTATTTATGTCTTTACCATATGTTGCTAAAATGATTCGTTTAGTCACAAAATGATATGAAAGGACTGGGACTCCAGCGTGTCTATTGGAATAAAGTCGTGGGCATAGGCTTGTTAACCCCGCAACATTAGCCGTGAGAAGAGCGGAAAGTGAGAGAATGTTGACAGTACAACTAACCCTCGCCACATTCGTGCACAACAGCAAGGTTCTGTCAGTGCTTCCGGTGCGTTAAATGTATTAAGAACTATGGCAGTCTCTACAAATCAAGAGTATTTAGATATGCTTCTTGCTTAGGGCAAAACCGATTGCAACACACGTGAAGCGCAACGCTTGATGATCTTCGCACACGTGTGTTTGAAGCAGCCCTAGAGATTGAGCAGAACACAGAAGCTCTAACGAGCGTAGGGCAAAATTAGCTAAGAAGATGCGATGCCTGCATAGATTCTCACGGAGCACATTTTGAACATGTACTGTAAAAGACATCTTGTTGAGTTTGCAGTTATTGACCATATAAATCTTCTTCTTCTTCTTCTTCTTCTTCTTCTTCTTCTTCTTCTTCTTCTTCTTTCTTCTTCTTCTTCTTCTTCTTCTTCTTCTTCTTCTTCTTCTTCTTCTTCTTCTTCTTCTTCTTCTTCTTCTTCTTCTTCTTCTTCTTCTTCTTCTTCTCTTCTTCTTCTTCTTCTTCTTCTTCTTCTTCTTCTTCTTCTTCTTCTTCTTCTTCTTCTTTTCTTCTTCTTCTTCTTCTTCTTCTTCTTCTTCTTCTTCTTCTTCTTCTTCTTCTTCTTCTTCTTCTTCTTCTTCTTCTTCTTCTTCTTCTTCTTCTTCTTCTTCTTCTTCTTCTCTCTTCTTCTTCTTCTTCTTCTTCTTCTTCTTCTTCTTCTTCTTCTTCTTCTTCTTCTTCTTCTTCTTCTTCTTCTTCTTCTTCTTCTTCTTCTTCTTCTTCTTCTTCTTCTTCTTCTTCTTCTTCTTCTTCTTCTTCTTCTTCTTCTTCTTCTTCTTCTTCTTCTTCTTCTTCTTCTTCTTCTTCTTCTTCTTCTTCTTCTTCTTCTTCTTCTTCTTCTTCTTCTTCTTCTTCTTCTTCTTCTTCTTCTTCTTCACGTCTTAGGCCATCTAGGCTGCTCCGGCTCCAAAGTCGGTTCTTTATAATAGATTTTCTTGTTAAGCAAAAGGTGGCTGTTTTAATTACACAATTACACGAATGAGGTATTTCCATACTTAACATTTGAAGTTGCTATCTCTGATCATTCGACTACACCTTATGCGTAGCCTCTTACGCAGCTTTTAGTTTTGTTCTCGTGAATACGATTGAATAGCTTAAAAGCAAACCACCCCATCCTCGTTACTGACATTAGCTGACAAGAAACACACAGGCACGTGGCGAACCGGATTTCGAGCGCTAGCCTAGTTTAGACCTTCACCCGTTGCAGGTGTGAACGCATGACTGGCCGCAAACCAAAACAAAACATTCGGCCTGTGTTGTCACACTGTGCAGATAATGTATTCAATAATGTTCGATTATCTCCTTTAACTTTCAAGATAGATGGAGTTGTTATTGGACTTTATTATTAGTCATATTTGGATCTCCCAGCACGCGAAGTCTGCGCACTCATACTCCTAGCACCCTATATATACAAACCAATTTATTAATTTGTTAACAATTTATTCCTTTTGCATCACTGAAGCTAACCGATGGGAGCGCAAATTTAAGTTTAACGCTTCGAGATAATCGAACTCAGGTATTTAAACGTTACTCTACGCCTATAAGCAGAGTTTGATTTGCTTCCTGCTTTTTATAGTGTTATTTTTGCTATCTCCTGTGGAATATTTCCCCACTATAATTCAGTGGGTAATGCAGAAGAGAGGGTGAGACACGAATCGGAGTTACGTAGTAATGGTAGTCTAATACATGGGTAACTTTGTACACCATCATGATGAAACTGTATCAACATGCAATTTTTTTAAGACCATGGATATATTAGGAGATTGTGGTTTTACTTCACTGGGGCCATGATCAGACTAGGAGAATTACATCACTGCAGCTTGAGCCGCAGCCTGTCTTTTTCGTTACCCATGATAGGAAACGTTTAATGCTGGCTCACCGCTAAATGGGGCACTTTTAGCGGATTTTGCAGTCTTTAAGCGAGTTATACTCGCTTGTGTTGCTTTTACAGTCACTGGGTTACAGCTTGTTCCATGTTCGTTGCAGAGCATCACCTTTCATCCTATACTTTTATCGTTTCACCTAACCTAACGTAATCTAACCTAACTTGCCTAGCGATGCCTGCCCTAAGTCCTCCTCTTCTTCTGCTAGTTGATTCTATTACGCAGCAATTTCAGTTCTTCCAGCATACAGATCTAAGCCTGCACATTTCTCTGCTATTTGTGGAATATTGTTAACGATTTCAGTTACTTTCCAGGTTATTTATGAGGCATTAGCACATAACACAGTGTCCAAAATACTTCACGCATTTATTTGAGACAGTTTGCTTACTGGCAAGGGACAAATAGAATGACCAAAATGTGTAGTTAAATACGAGAAAGTGCAGAAACTGAGATAACCGTGTTTGGTGTTAAATTCGAAAACAAAGGCCAAGCACTGCTATCATTTATGCCTGAGTTTACAGTGTGAATAGTAAGTTTTAGCGGTTTCTTACACAAATCTTAGTAATTCAACAAATTATTGGCTAAAGGTTTATTCAGTTTCTATGAGGCAAATTCTTCCTGTGGCACTACATTTTCTAAGTAGTGAGGTGGTCCAATGGCTTTGTCTACAGCTTTGGAACCAACAGACCGAGGTTTCATTCCCAGCTAAGGTAGTGGCGATTTTAAGTTACCCCTATCACCTCTGTGTAGCTCATGTGAATCAAGGTCAAAGGTAGCTCACCAGATCCAACCCTACCATACCGGGCAAGATGACTCAGGCGGTAACGTCTGTGGCCCACATTAGGGAGCTCACGGGTTTGATCCACGCGGCCAAACTTCCTGACTTTTTTTTTCTTTCTTTCTTTTTTTTCCGGAGGTTTGCCCGGGTCGCCAGTCGAATGCTAGGAAGGATCTCCATATCCTTCGAATTTCCTGTTCCTCATTTCGTCACATTAACCATTTAATTTCATCTTTCGTCTCGTTAGGTTTCTTTCAGGGTTGGAAACGTCTGCGAGCGTCGCTGCAGCAGCACAGCAGGGGCAACAAATGCGCTCTGGAAATCTTGTCTCCCGGATTGGAAGGTGAACCTACTGAATAACGGGTTCCCATGAGATGGCACAAGTCCGAGGGGTGAAGGGGAACCGGTTTCCGAGTCTCACGCCTCTCTTGGGAGTGCGAACCCGAAGGTATGGGAGAGGAATCCGGCTGAGCCAGCCTTCGCTTGGGTGCTTCTAACTGGGAAAAAGTAGGGACCTGGCCACCTGCTTTGTCGTGGCAACGTTCCGGCCGCTCTTAGGATCCACCCTCCCAGGGAGTCCCGCCAGGGGCATAGGCACAAAAGATCACCTTTCGGTCGAGGTGCTAAGTCCCATCTGCAAGTTGTCATAGAGTTAACCCTACCATCAGAGGTAATGAGCCATGAGCCATAGCCACAGTTATTTGGTCGATGGAGGTCCCGCGTAGGTCATTGGTGTTAGAAAAAGTCTGATGTGTTAAGTTCGCACAACTTTCTCTATCCACAAAGTTTATACGTCTTCTAAAAGCTAATTTTACTAAAGTTTATTTTCATTTGTTCTATGCTTTCCGAATTATACTTAATGAAAATTGAATACATCAAATAGAAACAAAAATGCGAAACTTAATTTAAACATTGCTCCTGCTCTGAAACCAAACATATGAATTTAATTATTTTTAATGCAATACTGGAGACTCAGTCGTCTTTTGTCTCCAAAAGTGCTATGAGTGTTTTTCTTTATCTACGGTTTCGCAGAAAAATGATACCCATACAATTGAAAACTCAGAAGCCAGAATACAGGAAGCTAAATTTGAAGTGAGCACTAACCTAGACTTCTTATTAGGAAAAGCCAATGACATACCTATATAATATCGGATTACGAATGTGCCGTTAAAATCGTTATAGATTTACGGAAATTTTAAAGTAACATGTAATAGTGCACAAATTCACATTTGCCCTCTTACTAAAACGCATGCCCTTAACTCATGGAGCATCCAAGAATATTTACTCAAACATTCGCGTTTGAATTTGCTTGTTGCCAGGTAAAGAAATAAGACTTTCATTTTCGAATAGCGAGGCCACTTAAATTAATCAACACACAGACACACCCAGAAACGCACAGACCCACCCACCCACCCACACACACACACACACACACACACACACACACACACACACACACACACACCTTCACACACACATACACACACAACCGCATTCACATATGGAAAGGAACCGCTCATTCTTCAGAATAATTCAACAGGCTACACATTTACATATACTGTATTTTCAGTAGATGCGACATAGGCTATTACTGGAAAAAAAAAAAAAAAACACTTTAGATACATTTAGTTCCAGAGGTAGCTATATAGATGTTTACTTTATCTAGTATGTATAGTAAGTGGGGGAAGTATTGTATTCAACCCAAAATTTCTCTATCGATATTTCACCACAAATACATGTTTTGAGGCCCCCTGAATCCAAAAGGGCATTTTTAGGAAAATTTCCATGTGTGTGTTGTGTGTTGTGTGTGTGTGTGTGTGTGTGTGTGTGTGTGTGTGTGTGTGTGTGTGTGTGTGTGTGTGTGTGTGTGAACATCATAACCTAAAAACGAAAGGTCGGTTAAAAACCTATTAATGGCTAATAAGAATTCATCAAGTAGAATTTAATCGACACTCCTGTTATTTCGTAATATCGATATTTCATCTGTAGAACTGGCTCATAGGGATGAGTAATATTCTTCCCATTGGGGAATTCGTATAGGATTTATATACTTTATTTATATTTGTTCTTATTGTCAGAAAACGTGGTGCTCACAATCGGAGCGTGCTTGCGATGAAAATGCCTTATGGCAACCTTGTATGCATTTACAGCACCGTCTGGTATAGTACCAGGCAGGTGATCTTTACCGCCTGCGGTGCCGTAGTAGTAAAAGCGGGCGTTAAACACTACAACAACAACAGGTGATCTTTGACCGGAAGACAGGCCTAAGTCACAACTTAAAGCTTTATGTTTTCGCCGGCAAATACGGGATAGACAGCCGAGACACGGATACATATTTTTTTATGTATTTTCACTATACGAAATTACAGCTTAATCTGCGACATCAATGTGACAACGGTCTCTTGTGAGTATAATGAGGTCTTTTGTCCTGAGTCAATTTGTTAGAAGTTAATGTTAGCGGAAAGCGGGAGGACGTTATGCACTACACGTATGGCGGAGAAGTTGCCTCGCTGGCAGGGTATTCCATACGAGTGCTAATGTAATAGCGAAATTAATTGTAAAATGTAGACTAAATAACGGACCATGCAATTTCACACAAAAAGGCGTCTACAAAAAAGAATAAAACTAAACAGGAATGTTAACCCTTTCTGCATAGGGCTAACAACATTCTTTCATTTCGAATAGTGGGCTTTATTTATTTTTAACCTTTTTTTTATTTTCTATCTTTTATTTTTATGGATCTATTTATTTATTTTTACATTTTCAGAAGGGAGCTGTAACACATGTTGGCAAATGCATGTTACCTTACGCTAGCGATCATAACAAACACACCGCTTGCTTTCACGGGCCTTCGGTATAGACCAAATAAAACAGTGCAAAAGAGGCATGAGAGGTGTGATAGGACATACACCCTACTGTCTGCCATGTTACTACTACTGGAAGGTTCTCACGTCCAAGCCGAACGCCGAGTTTGCTGGGCAACTTCACCAGCTCACGCCTCTCGGAAGTACAGGATTAAATTCCAGGCTCAGTGGCTAGACAAATGACGTCATTGAACACGTTATGACACACTTTGACATGCACACCACATATAGTGAAAAATTCATTTATACGTAGAGAATTTAATACTCTGTAAAGGTATTCTTATTAATGAATAGGGCATTGAATGTGTGGCGCAATAAATCTTCAATTTAATACACGTAAACATTCGACACATGGTTCTCTTAGTTGGTTCCTAAAATCATTAGCTTATCGTAACTTTTTAATTTTATAAATTCTGTAAAAAAAAAAAAAAAAAAAAAGCGTACATTCAAGTAGCGTATAAAATAATTAAAAACAATGCGCTACGTGACAGCTAAGCCCTTTACCCTTCTGATTTGCAAGTTTCTAGTTTCCTTCGTTCTTTTCTTGCTTCTTTCGAAATTGGGCTTCCACTGTAAACGTCGTTTGCGCATTATGGCTCGTTCTTTTCGTAGTATATGCCCATGGTTGTATTTTTTTCTGTACATTTGAATCGTTTGCTCCACATGCTTTTGACGTTTTAGAGAACCATATTTCTTTAGATTTCTTGTAAAGTGTGGTATACGTTTTTACTACTAAGACCAATCGGCCGTGCTTGCTATGCTCCTAGCCCCACCATAAATCATCCACCCTCACAAAACCTACACGTTGTAACACGTGAACTTTACCCTTTCAAGGTGAGCCGTAACAATGGGCGACCCAGATAACGTCTGGAATTCGGCTTTTCTCATGTCGGAAAATAGCGTCATACGGAAGGTAGAAGAAACGTGACCCTGAGTCTTCAGAATATTTTACCAGCTACAACGAAACCTATGAATCATGGAATTTAACCTTCGGGCTACCAAGACGGTCAGTCCAGACCCCAAATCTATATTATTTTCTTGTTTTGACGTGAAATCTGCAATTTTACTTCATGACGCTTTTTGTTGGTGTCAAATATACCCATTGTCGCATGTCATTTGTGTTGGTTACATAACTAAGTGAATAAGATGAAAATAATATTTATTTTTATTGAGTGGGGTCTACCCACTTGGTAGTCACCACTGCACAAACATTTATTACTTTCTCTTTTGGTAAGTAGGGGAAGTATTGTATTCCACCCAAAAATTCGATGTCGAGGTTTCACTGGAAATATGTTTTGAGGCCCCCTGAATCCAAAAAAAAAAATTTTTTAGAAAAAGGTCCGTGTGTGTGTCAGTCTGTCTGTGTGTCTGTGGACAGCATAACTCAAAAAAGAAAAGTTGGTTAGAAAACAAAGTTGGTATTTAAGTTTAATGTCTTTCAAGGATGCGACACGAAGATTATGAACAAAATAGCCCTACCCTAAACTATCCTTTACATAGAACATTTTTCTTGAAAATGGCTCTAACGATTTTGATTAAAATGTCATATGTTTGAGATATTTTTATGACAAATGAAATGTATATCTTGAATTTTCTGACTATAGCCCCCGAATTCGTATTTACTCTGGACGACCTTTGCATAACTGGTAAACCGTTAGAGATAGACCAAATCATACTACACAAAAAGTGTAGATCTTGCTAAAATACACAATTTATATCTAAATAAATTTTCTTGTAGGGTGACAACAGAATCTCAAAGCTTTAAAAGATTTTACTATCGCACAAAGCCTACTGTATTCTAATATTCCCCTTGCACCTACAAGAAAATAAGTAATAAGATAAGTTGTACAAATGTTTATCTTAACTAACACGAAGAAGATATAGGAATAAGCGTTTGTGAGAATGGTTAGTACAAGAGTAGAGAAAGTCATGTGAGTGCAACACATCAGATTTTTTTCAGGATATGATTTATCTTCGTTCCGTTGGCAATAATGATGCCGGTAATAAACATTACAACATGTTCATTGTTGGGAGTATGAACAGTCACTGTTGTTTTGTCTGACTACGTTTATTTTATTACTGGGCATTGATCTGAGAGGTTACAGGTGCTGTTTGTGCCAGTGAAATAAAAATATCAAGAAGCTTTTGTGATAGAGAACCCCGAGCATCTTACTGAAGTAATTACCATGATACAGAACGATACAGATAGTGAAGTACTAAATAGTGATAATGAATCAGAATGATCAGAAAATGAGAATGTGTTACTGGTAGAAGTAGAAATAGGAGATGAAATAGAAAACAGTGCTCATGAAGATGATATCGATAACATACCAACTGGTAAAAATTATTGTAAATAAAAATGGAATACCTTGGTCCAGAAATCCACCAAAGACTACACGTCAAACAGTTAATCATGTTGCTGGAGATTTTCTGAATATCTAATTCAATTTCTACGTATGCGAATGGGAGAAAGGAAACATTATATGAAAACAGGCATTATGCTAAACCTCATATTCACAGCAACAGCCTTGTAGCCTTAATTAATTGTTTAAATATCTTATATTACCAAATAAAACATATTTCTCACTTAACGTATTTTTTTACGTTTTGCATTCATTTCTATTCAACGATCATTATTAGTGCCAGGGGCGGACGCAGGATTTGTTTTCGGGGTGGGGGAACCTGACGAGGTGCTACAATTAGAAAACCTGGAAATGTCATATATATATATGATATGCAGATGTTCATACAATTTGGAATGAGATTATGGGAAGCATATTTTAACGTTAAGCACTCTAAACCTCTCTGCTCCGAATTACGATGGTAGGATATTGTTATAGTATAGGTACCTATTTAGACATTTTATTAGATGTACACTTATTATTTTAATGAAATTCTGTGAATATATTTGTTGATTAATGTGAACCTCAGTTACGTCTTTGTTTCCAAATACGAACCCCCTATCCCCCTTGGATCCGCCCCAGATTATTGCGCGGGGTCTGATTTGACCCCTGTTGGTAGTTGCTGTTGATCCTGGAACTTGGTAGTCCGAAGGTTAAGAATCAGTATGTTCCTGAAAAATAATGATTTTATAAATGAGAATGGAAAGACCTAACACGCTCATGTGCTTTTATAGGATTACGAGTCTTTGTGCAAAGACAAATATATTTTTGAGCAGAAAACATGCAAATAAATGGATAAAGAAAAAAATAAATTAAAATTCTTATGTGTTGCACTCTCATGACTTTCTCTACTCTTGAAGTAACCATTCTTACAACTCAGCGTAACCTTTCACGGCCGGTGCCATAAAATAAGACTGATTATCCGGGCTTGTGAGCCGTGGTCTAGTGGAAAATCTCCTTCCAGACGTTTCGTTCGAAGCTGGGTCGAACATCCTCAGTGGTGTGACCGTGGTACTCTGCTAGTCTCGGCAACGACTGATATGGAGCCGTTTGGTTTCACAGGTTTTTGATGGCGTATGATCTTGTATTTGTCTCCGGTCAGGTTTTTTGCATGCTTTGTAGAATGCTGGAGGCATAGCTTTATTCAAGCGCTGGATGCCAAGTTTGTCGATGGTCTGTAGGGGCATTTATGGGGCGTGTCTTCTGATGTCGGCATCCACCAGTTTGAAACGGGACAGGTTAGCTCCCTCTCCTTCCAGTTGAGGGAGGTGGCTATACCTATTCGTAATTAGCCAATGAGTTGACAACAGGTATGCTGTATTTGTTCAATACACAACACAAGGTGACAGTACCAGGCAAGAAAATGAAAGCATGACGTAAGGAGGTACCATATAAAGGTAAGGAATGAGGTGTCTACAAGAAGGCAGTGCTGATTTCTTTCCATGCTGTCTGTACAAGAAGTTCCGCTATCTGTACTCAAGGATAAACACATATTTACTCACCTAAAGCCTTGCTTTCCTCCAATCTGAAAACTGAACTGAACGGAACTAGAACTGAAGCTGAAAAGTTACATTTAGTTCAGTTCAGTTTTCAGTTACGCTTTCCTAGAAAACTGAACTTAAAACTGAACTGAACTGAAAACACCATACCATTTGAGTATAATGGGTGAAAAGTGGTTGAGAAAGCTACATGAAAGTGAAGAAAGTGGGTTGGAGTTGGACAGTTTAATGTTTATTCTGGTTGATGAACTAACTGATAATACTGATAATGAGCAAAGTTGTGAAAAACGCTCTGAGGTGCATCCCATGTTTGAAAATCGTAGTTCAGAAGGTGGCTATGAGATTTAGGTTATGAGGCACCTGAAGAACAATGACAATACACATTGATTATTAAATAGAACTAGGATTTTTATGTAAATACATATTCTTTCCCTTTGCTTATAAATAACTAAAAAGGATAAATGTCCATGAATTAGAACTGTAGCTATCATATGACATGCCATTGTTGCATATTTTACATATGTAAGCATAATGACACTTTTTTTAACATATTTGTACCTTGCTTTTACCTTTAGTGGACAGATAGCTTAGACAGTGACTATGAAGATAATGCAATAGACATATTTTATCTAATATTGTTACATAAATATGTACTCGTTCGTGTTCTTCATGTCAATATTACATGATTATGTACCGATTCATTATGTATTATTATATTACTGGACTTGACAAAGCTGATATTTCTGTATTGAAAGCTCATGGTGAATAAAATGCATTAAATACATAAAAACTTAAGTTCTAAAAATGTTTCTCTTTGCTCTTTCCTAATTCCTCTGCCAGTTCCTTCCACAGCCTCTGTTTTTCTCACTATTTCTATACGCTGCATGCTGCAGATTGTATAAAAGTTCATTCTGCCGAGCAAAATCAACAATCCTTTCCTCTTCCAGGTATAAGAACTTACGTTTTGCACTCATCTTGTCCAAACTTGCAAGTAAACAAAACGATATCGCTATTGTAACCTGACTTCTGATCACAGAATACCTATTCATATCGCTCAAGTTCAACTGAACTGAGCTGAATAAACGACTGCCACTGTACTTTTCGTCACCTAGATTTCTGGTGGAGAGCTGAAAAATCTAGTGACAAATGAATTCAGTTCTCAGTTCAGTTCAGTTCTCGGACGGAGGAAAGCATTTACATAACAAACAATGCACCCATTCATGGTCAGGTGAGCCTCAACTGAAAAATCTTTAGTTCTAGTTTAGTTCACCTTAGTTTTCAGATTGGAGGAAAGCAAGGCTTTATTCTCTTTCTCCAAATTTTACTTTGGGATTATCCAGGGCCTACTTACTTGGGTGCATTTACTGGGTTTTATTCAGCAAGATGTATTGCTACCTATGCTATTCCTCCTGGCGCATTATATAATCTTCACACTTAGTTTATTTTGATTCACTAGTCTACTGCTTGTGGTGGCCCAAACTTCACTCCGGTATTACTACAGCCAAGTGTAATCTTGTGGTAACAATCTGTGTTTTGTTCCTGACCACCTGAAAATGGTGAATTTCTAAAGCCCTAACAAGCAGAATGCAGATTCATTGTCGAGGTTGGCTCTAGCTTTACATAGGTAAGATTTAGATGCTAGAGAAACGTGGGGTTGCAGCAGGAGAAAGCTTAAATAGGGATTAATAAATGCGAAGCACCTAATCTAATCTCACTCTTAGCTACCGCGGTCTCTATAAATTTTCTTGCTGGAGCTCTCAGTTCATCTAGTTTAATGCAGTTTACAATGGTTTTACTCTAGCAATGTTTGTAGCATTTTGCACAGTTTGTTGTTCTGCTGTCACCTGAAGCCTTCCAGCTCTAATATTCGTAGTGCTTACTTCACACACAATATATTCTGAATGTTGATAAGGTACATACAGTATAAATATAGAAAAGGGAGGGATATGTTGATGAGGTAGATAATGAGCAAAGGGAGGCAATAGCATGGCTAAGAACTGGTGTTTGGAGGCTCACAGGATTAAGAAAGGGTATCCCACAGAGTTAGTGTCCTATTTGTGGAGCGAAGGAAGATTTGGAGCACATAATTTATTAATTCCAAGGAATGGATTTATGGAAAAACGTTTTGGAGGAGAAATGGGGGAAGAAGGATAGAAGAACAGCACTAAGGGTGATTTTTAGGAAGGAAGGCAGGAACGGCCAGTTTTTAAGTAAAGTTTAAAAAATTGAACTGGGTTTTTTTTAAAAGGGAATTAGAATGTTCAACATTTTTTATTGGTTAGTAATGCCTTCGACGGCTGTAGAGAAGCATAATGTGTGTGTGTGTGTAGAAGTAATTGTGTGTAAATTTTAGTTGGTTTCTGGTTAGAAACCATATATGTGTACTGGATTTTTTGGGAGTAACCTTTGAAGCACTCTTCATTCGCAACGACTTCTGCACATCTGCTAAACCACAAGACATTAACCATTTTTGCACAGTAAATGCAGATCTCATTAGAGAACATAATTTGGGTCCAATAGAGGATGGAAGTGAAATAATCCGCCAGACTGAAACAGGTAAGAGAGTGGATGTAAAAAAACAAAAAAGGCCAATAACTTATTTTAATTAAATGCACCGCTAACTAGATAATCACATTTAAAAGTGAGAGTGTGTGGTAATGTGGCACTACCAGTTGATCGGATACCCCGCTTCTACCAGAGGATCAATGAATTATTCTAATGTTCTATAAAACATTTAAGCAACGTTAGCCTTGTATGTATTGCAGATGTTTTGTTGCGCTGCGCTAGACACCAGAAAATTATGTACAAGTACGGTTATGGCTGAGTACCCCAATGAAAGCATTACCTCAAATCAAATTTATGTGTAATTACAAACATTTCATTTTATAGGTTTAAAGGTTCTGGATGTCCCTGTTCTATTTGAGAGCCTTATGCCATTAGATCACAACCTCTCTTGGAATCGGATTCTTACTTTAAATGCCGTGCAAAATTGTTTACTAACTTCCGACACCAGTTGCAGTATTACATCCACTGGGACTTTAAATATGCTCTAATCAGTCAGAAACACATAAATTCATTTGAAATGAAATGAATACACGCTAAGTACATGTTTACTTACTCCACATACACGCGATGCACGCCGAGCAAATTGCCATGTTCACTTTATTTACTGAATGGTAGGGATCTAAGAGAATATTTATGCTACAATAAATAGTAAGGTAGTTTGTAAAACTTACTCATGTGGTGAGCAGATGTAGTTTGCATATCGTCTGTAAGACACATGTATGAAGCATTGGAACAGAGGCTGGCAGAGGCTGGAAGTTAGGTTATACCTGCATTGGATATTTATGTGGCGAATATGCATTGGGCATTCCAAAGGTTATGTCACTCTTACGTTATTAATACTGTTATTTCATATTGAATTTATTAACGTGATACCAGTAATTGCTAAACCTTTAGGAAAGCATAATTTATAATACGAATTTACGCTCCACTGCAGGCCACGCCGTAGCCGAGTGGTTAGACCATTCACTTCTCACCAAAGCGGCCCGGGTTTGATCACAGGCGCCACATGTGGGTTTCGTGGACGAAGCGGCGCTGGGGCTGGTTTCCTCCGGGTTCTCTGGTTTCCCCCGCCATCTATTCCACCGGTGCTCCATCTTCATTCCATGTATCATCGCCTGCGGTGCCGCAGTAGTAAAAGCGGACGTAAAACACTCCCAAAAATAAACAAACGCTCCAATGCAAAATGTTTAAACAAAATGTATGTGCAATTGTTCACAGGTTTGGCCGGTAAATGTGCAACTCGCTTTAGTTCTTGATCTACCCGATTTTAAACGGGACTAATGTGCATTATTCAAGCACGTGCCTACATTTAAAAAAGGAATCTGTATAACATGATGCAGAAGCTTTCGGAAGCACTTTCGCTTACAACAATTACTCCAAGCTTTAACAAGAATCTTATGAGCCCCAAAGAACTCGAGGTACTGAAATTTGCAACACGAAGTTTCTGACAAGATTTGTGCGCGTGAGTATGTGTGAAAGATATCAAAATATTTCAAGAAATGTAGGTAAACAAATCTGACACTGGTGTTTGCGCCCAATGAACTCCACAGTCACGGACAGACAATTATTTACGTGGTAGCTTTAGAAATAAAAAATGGCCATACTTTTAATAACTAACATTTATTAGCAGTAACAAGTATACAATAACATTGGGATTAATAAAATTTGAAATAAGAGTTTTAGAGTAAGTATTCAATACCTGTAGTCAAGCTTCACATTTTGCGGCTTCAAAAAAATAAAAAAGTATGCGATCAAGTAAACATTCCGCGCGATATACACCGGTATACGAAGAAAGTAAACACAGTAGATGCGATGTTGCCAGCTCTAACAGAAATAAGAAGGCAACAAATTGTCGATTTTTACTTTCTCTACTAGTAAGTAGGGGAAGTATTGTATTCCACCCAAAAATTCGATGTCCAGATTTCACCGGAAATATATGTTTTGATGCCCCCTGAATCCAAAAAAAGCATTTTTAGAAAAGGTCCGTGTGTGTCTGTGTCAGTCTGTCAGATTGTGGACAGCATAACTCAAAAACGAAAAGTCTCTCAAGGATGCGACACGAAGATTTTGAAGAAAATAGCCCTACCCTAAACTACCCTTTACATGGAAAATTTTTTGACAATTTTGATTTTCTTGAAAATGCCTCTAACGATTTTGATTAAAATGTCATATGTTTGAGATATTTTTATGACAAATGAAATGTATATCTTGAATTTTCTGGCTATAGCCCATGTGGTGGTATTTACTCTGGACGACTTTTGCATAACTGGTAAACCGTAAGAGATAGACCAAATCATACTGTACAAAAATGTAGATCTTGCTAAAATACACAATTTATGTCTCAATAAATTTTCTTGTAGGGTGAACCATTTCGGAGATATTCCTTGTTATGTGTGCGAGTTTCGAAAAACTTGGAACTTTCGTGAAATGGGTCATCGTTGTTTATTTTTTTATATGTTAAGTGTGCAAAGACAACAGAATCTCAAAGCTTTAAAACATTTGACTATCGCACAAAGCCTACTGTATTCCCCCTTGTATCTACAAGGAAATTAGCAATTATATAAGTTGTACAAATGTTTATCTTAACTAATACGAAGAAGATATAGGAATAAGAGTTTGGAAGAATGGTTAGTACAAGAGTAGAGAAAGTCATGTGAGTGCAACACATCAGATTTTTTAAAATTAGGTTAACACAGAAACCGTTGAATGTATTAAAGTACGCCAAAGGAAAAAGTTATCGCTTATTCAATTTTCTATGAATATACCCATAAATCAACAATCTTTAATCAATACTAATTCAGCCAGGTGATGATAAATTTTTTTGGTAAAAATATTTTTTTCTAGAAACCATAACATTTTCAGCTTTTTGGTATTATACTTTCTTGTTATTCACAATAAGAGAAATTCGCTGTTAAAGTCTGGCGGATTATTCACTTAAATCCTGTATACCTTTTATGCAAACCGTGAAAGTCGCTTAACAGGCAACTCTTTCAGTCCTTGCAATTGCAGGATTTCATTTCCTCCATGTTATAAGTACATATTGATTTTCTGAGTACGTTTGTAATTTGTTGTAATTTCAGTTACCTTTGTTTTGCCGCACACTGTAAAAACATCACCATATAATAGGCCAACAAGGAACATTAAACTTATGGGAGAAAATTCTGATGTGTTGCACTCATATTACCTGTTCTACTCACTCTTGTACAAGTTATCCTTACAATCGCTTATTCCTCTATCTACTCCATGTTAATCGAGACATACATTTAGAGAAATTATCGTATTTGGTAATTTTCTTGTAGGTGCAAGAGGAATATAGGAATACAATAGGCTTTAGATGATAGTTAAATTTTTTAACGCTAGTCGCTATGCGATGGCTTTAGAGCTTCATTTTTTTGCATGGCCAAGAGATAAAAAATGAATAACAATCTCGCATTCGAGAAAAGTATAAGCATTGGAAAATTCAGACAAATAACAAGGAATATCTCCGAAATGTTTCTCTCCACAAATAAATCAATTATATGTAAATTATATGTATCAACAAGACCTACATTTTTGGGAGGTAAGATATTTGCTATCTCTTACGGTTTACAAGTTATGCAAAAGTCATCAAGAGTAAACAGGACTACATGGGTTATAGCCAAAAAACTCAAAATATACATTTCATTTGCCATAAAAATATCTTAAACGTATGACAGTTTAATCAAACTTGTTACAGCCATTTTTGAGAAAATAAAAAATTGCGAAAAATTGTACATGTAAAGCATAGTTTATGGTGTTAAAAATCTTGGCATAGCATCCTTGAAAGATATTTATCTTAAGTGCCAAGTTTCATTTTAACCGATTTTTCATTTTTGAGTTATACTGTTCACAGGCGCACACACACAGATACACCCACATGCATTTTTTTATAACTGCTTTTTATTTAGGGGTGAAATCTCGACATCGAACTGTTGGATTGAATACAATACTTTCTCTACTCAGTATACGTAGTGGAGAAAGTAAAAAGTGAATGAATAACATGGAAATCCAAAGAACGGGCTGTATAAGATGAAATAGATGTATCAGAGGGCTGAAACAGCTTTCAATTTCGGTAGGAAACGAAGACTTAGCATTTTCCAAAATGAACGATAAATACGAGCTTATGGAAACCCCATTAGTTTCATTGAAACGCCGAAAAAATTGCCAAGAAATACATGTTTTCATTATCAGACCAATATTTCATTTTAATAAAATTAACGAGCATGATGAATCAAGAGGATTTCTGAGAAGAAAGGAATATTAGAAAAACAACATTTCGCCTATAATAAATGAAGAAATACGGGATATGAAATTGAAGTGTTACCCACAATTGCAAAAAGTTGCTTAGGATAAGATTAAGATAAGGAGTATTTATGGATATGGAAGATCGATTTATCTGAACATAATGAATCTAACTTATGGTGGCTGTAAAGAAAATTAATTTAATCCGTAAAGACTATACTAAATCTCTTAATCCAATACAGGATAACAAAAATTGTGTCAGAGGAAAACAGAATACATTTGTCCTTTAGCAGATATGTTGTGTGTTTTATATTTGAAATTTTGTCTGGTGTAAGGAAATTTTGGTAGTGGGAAGGAGCAGAACAACTGGTTTAAGATCTACTGATCGTATAGGACTATTGAGGAAAAGTACAGGAAACTAAGGAACATGCTGGTGATGAAGAGTTTGGGATGAAGATAGGTTATGAAAAAAGCTCCCCCCCCCCCTCCCAAAGAAAACAAAGGAACATTGTTGTTGGTTTCGAAAATAAACTAGTTACCCCTCCAACTTAAATATGCTCTAATGAATAGCCTTAAATATACCATATACACACAGAAGTGCATGGAATCGTGCCGATATAAAGCACAATTGTTTACGTTGGTAAGGAGATACCAAACCACCTCTGTGAAACGGGTAGCTCGTCTCGACCGTCGCGGAGAAACCAATGGTATGGTTAGTGCGGGTTTAGAGGTTCTCCCTCCAAGATGGCAGCCCCTGACTCCTACGTATACTGCCCTCTCCGAGGTAGACGTGGGTTCCTATATGGTATTTTGGGTAGGATTTTGGGGCCTTGGTGCTCTCAGGGAATGGAATTATGTTTTGTTTAGAAGCTGGGACTCGGCTGTGCAGGAATTACACAGGTATCGTAGATCTTGGAGTCCATGGACCGGTAGGAAGCCAATCACAAGCCGGAGTATAGTTAACAACATTTCATTTATTCGCCACCATATTTAATTATCCATCAGCACATTAATGTCTTTGGCTTGCAGGTGCTTTGGAACTTCCGCACTTCAACTTCTTTTCCTTCGCAGAAGTGACTTCGTGGCTGTAATAATTTTAACGCGCTTATCGACGATCCGCGGCACAGAATTTACGCCTAATTACATGTCAAGAACTGGGACCTCAGACATGTTTTATCCACTTTGTGCACCGAGTGCAACATCTCTGTGTCATCAGCGCTTCTAGGCTCTTATTGGGTCTATTATCGCTCGAAACATCACGCGGGTGCTTTTCTGCCTCCAATAGGGTTCTGGGCTGGCTACCGTTTGACTTCTGGAGCCGGTTGTTGGAGTATTCCATGAAAATGACGTTAGGCAGCGACTTTCAACTCCGGCCTACACGAAAGAATGGTTCCCCCTCGCTTTCTGAACAGTATACGCGGCAGCCAAACGCGGCCATAAACTATCCACTGGTGTTGACATGTTAGCTTTTGTCCGTCTCCACGCTTCTAAGTCAGGAACAGTTTTGTATGAACATATGAACCTAATATACCATTGATTGATAATTATAATTGGCTGCTTACCCTTAAAGACCACTTATATGAATGCCCTATGTATTATACTAAACTTATACCATTAACACAGTCCGGAGCAGAGAGATGTTTCCAGCTTATCTGTCACTACCAGCCCTTACCTGGTTCCAGCACTTCACTTGATGTTTGTTTTACTCCCCCGTTTCCTTAGCTCCCGAGGCTGAATCAGAACTGTGTTAATAGCTTAGCTTCTGAATGTCAGACTGTTGATGTACCTATAACCAATATGAGATGAACTCAGGGGCTGGTATGGACCACCGTGGCTCGAAGATATCTCCGAGCAGCTCAGAAGAAGTGTTTTCGTACTCCTGAACTTCTTCAAAGGCTAATTCCTTGAGTCCACCGTATAGGTGAGTTTTTTTTTCCGTTTTTCATCTTTTGACTTGGGGTTCTAATTATCTAGCTGTTGACAGGCCCTTAAATCCTAATCACTCACTCACTCCACCGTACACAGTGATGAGATGCATTCTGGAAGTCAAATACAGTTAACAATACCAAAGAAGAAAAGAAAAAGAAACACACTATGTGCAAACACTGAGGAATAATGAGTCAGTTGCATATAGTGTGATGTATAGTGCGTAAATATTTGAGAGAAAGATATTAAGAAGAATGTTTGGACCAATTAAAGACAGAGAACAATGGACGACTCTGAGAAATGAAGAGTTAAATAAAAGAATAAAAAAACGAACAATTATTAATTTCATTACAGCACAGAGACTTAGATGGTTCGGACATTTGTATAGGATGTCAAATGAGAGAACAATTAAAAAAATATACACATGGAAGCCTCTCGAATCTAGAAAAAGGGGCAGACCTAAAAACAGATGGAGTGACGACATACACCAAGATTTATAAAATATGAAGATAAGAAATTGGGTAAACCTGACAAAAGGTCGCATTAAATGGAAGAAAATTGTAGAGAAGGCCAAAACATTCAGTTAACGAAGTTGTAGTGCCTATTAAGAAGAATATAGTGCGTAAAATTAGACGTTGCAAAACACTAAACAAAAGGCCTTGGGCATGGAACGCAATGAACTATTTAAAATAGAAAATACTAATGAAGTTGTAAAACAAGGTGCAGAAGAGCAATACTAAAACTAATCCGGAGGAAAATAGGTAGCTGGTTCACTGGATGAGAACAAAAGAAAAGGGCATTTGTGAGGAGGTACAGCGTTACGGCTAAAGGCCAGCAAAGCGTACCTGAAAATGAACCAATTTTAAGATGTATGGCCTAGAACAGCGATGGCCAGCGTTTGTGAAAGAGGGGAGTTTGCGTTTACCTACTTCCACTATACCTGGGCTTTGCCACTCTTTAACCTCCAGCCGTGCATTGTGTTGCAGTGGCGGGTTGGTTACTTGTACGTTGATTTTGATTTACGAAAGCACCTTCAAATCTTTGCACTAAACATCTATTCATTAGTGACTTCTTAAGAAGTCAATCAATATTTGGCGACAAATTCGAAGTGCATAACCCTATAAGATCCATCAAGTGATCATCCCGTAACATATTGCGATACAGACTTAATGTAGTTCAATTTAGAGAAACTCTGTTCGCAAATTTATGTAGATCTAGACTCACTCTTACACACGCCATTCTTGCAATTGCTTATTTCTCTGTCTACTCCATTTTAATCGACATAAGCATTTTCAGAAAGTGCCTTATTGCTAATTTTCTTGTAGATGCAAGGGGAATATGGGAATACAGTGGGCTTTAAGTGATAGTGAAATGTTATAAGAGCTGGTTGGTAGGCGATGTCTTTTAAATTCCGTTCTCTTTGCAAGGCCAAGGGATCAAAAGTCATGGAATAGCATATTCGTATTTGAAAAAAAGTATACCTATTGTCAAATAAAAAAGAAAAAAAAAAGAAAGAATATCTCGGAAATAGTTCACTCAAAAGAAAAACGAAGTATTTGACATAAATTGTATGTTTTGGCCAGATGTATGTGTTTTATTTACCAAACTTTTGTCCATCTCTTACTGTTTACCATTTATGCTAAACTCATCGAGAATGAAGAGCTTCTTAGGAAATTGCCAGAAAATACAAGGTATGGCTTAGAAACTGCTATGGAATTGCCTGTTTGTGTCCATCACTGTATACTGGCTGTCCCTTCGACTGAAGGAGGGGAGTGGGTTATAGCCGCTCATTACGTAAGGTTCTCCAAAGGGAGAATGTTGGACATCGCTGGTCTAGAACAGAGATGGGGAAAGGCAACACATTATTTATGTACCTCACAGATCCCTCACATATATTGTGTCCCTCGTATTGTGTCTGGTGGAACCACGTTGCATAACAAGGCAAAAAAGATGCTTCAAAGCCGAATGGGAACACAAGCATGTTTGTGTTCTTAATAGCAATAACACATTGGTGTGCTATGCCAAAAGATAATGTAGGTACGTAACGTAATCACAATCACGTAATAACAAAACAAATACATCATGTTTTTTTTTTTTTTTTTTTTTTTTTTTTTTTTTTTTTTTTTTTTCGGTCGCGCCATTGCACGCGTTGAAACTTGCCTTGTTTATAAAGACGTGTGTATACGTAAACAAAGAGAACCGGAAAAGACAGGTGGCCTGTATTTGGTGATGGGGTAAAAGTGGAGAGATTTAGACTGCATTCTTGTCACCCCTCTTCCCGATGCATGGTCTATAAGGCAATTGGAAAAGAGGAAAGAAGCAGGGACTGAGTTTTAATGAAAAGACTTTCTCTTGAACAGTGCTAAATCAATTGTTTGATAAAAGAAAAAATGGTATCTTTTAAATTGTAAATGCTTCCAAGTTTATTAGTAATGTTAACAGCAGTCGCATTGAGATACAGTCTTGCAGGACGATTCATTTTACTGTCTTATTTTTCTTGAGTCTAAATAATTTTGCCTCTATTAAATATATAGTACAAACTAGATGGCGCCTAATAGTATTTTGTTCATATGAATAATTATCACTCACATTGCATAATTCCAGCATTAACGATGTCCTTTTGCTGGTCTACTAACAACTTTGTCTTTCTAAGAAACAAAAGTACGTACTAAGCTTAAATGTTTAATTAAGTCGAATCGATGTTTCCTTATACGTAGAGTTACCCATTTTATTCCTTTAAGTTATTAATGAGTTAGCTTAGGAGTACAATTGTAATAGCAACTGTTAGTAATAAATGTTTATTAACAGTGCAATGGTTTACAAACAGAAGTAGCCTTTATCATGCTATAGAAGCGAAGTTTGAAATACATTTCTTTGAAATAATTATGAGTTTCATCCGCTCTACATCTCCTCAAGAGACGAGAATTTACAACACTCTTTCGCTTATAGTAGCCTTCACTAAGTAAAGCCGGTATAGGGATTAGTGGCAACCATCTTGGTTTGGTTCCCTACCTCTTGCCCAGCTGGATATTCCTTGCTTTTTGTTTGGCAACATAATTGCCTATTGCGATTAGCAAGCGGCTTCCACGAGATTTAGCACGGAAGCCCCCTTCCTCAAAGCCTACAAAGGAATTTGGGTCACAAAGGCAGTAGGAAAGCGAAGGGGCACTTTAGAAAATTGCTTTGTTGGAAAGTTCAGGTTAACTTAATTCTCTGAAACTACACAGTGTTCCAGTGTTGGTCTGTATGCTGTGTGGATTAACTATGTAAGAGGTTTGCAAAACTGCTTGTTATATGAATAGGAATAGACTTTGCCGTTGAAAGGTATCGCCTTCGTCTTCATCATATGTACCATCGTCAACACCAGAAACTCATTATGATCCTTACCTATCTCGTATATCATGTCTACCCAGTTATCCAGAGGCTCCTAGTTCCACCTTTTAGGGATTTCCTAAATCCTCTCACAAAGTCTAGTACCCCTAAGTTGTTTGAAATTCAACACATTTGGGAAATTGTGGATAAGGATCATTTACCCTTCTCTTTGTCCACTTGAAATACTAGGAACAATTTTATTTTAGAACTAGATTCCTTTTACAATTAACGCAGTTTTCTTTTTTTCTTTCTCCACTACTGATGTAGAGGAAGTATTATAGGTATTCCACCCAAAAATTCGCTGTCGAGATTTCACAGGCAATATTGATTTGAGGCCCCCTGAATAAAAAAAATTAGAAAAAGGTCCGTGTGTGTGTCCGTCTGTGTGTCTATGTGTCAGCCTGTGGACAGCATAACTCAAAAACGAAAAGTCGGTTAAAAACCAAAGTTGGTATCTAAGTCTAATGTCTTTAAAGGATGTGACCGAAGATTTTGAAGAAAATTGCTCCACCCTAAACTACTCTTTACATGGAAAATTTTGATTTTCTTAAAAATGGCCCTAACGATTTTGATTAAAATGACATATGTTTGAAATATTTCTATGACAAATGAAATGTATATATTGAATTTTCTGGCTATAGCCCATGAAGTCCTATTTACTCTGGATGACTTTTACATAACTGGTAAACCGTAAGAGATAGAGCAAATCTTACTACTATCTTGCTGAAGCACACAGTTTACGTCTAAATAAATTGTTTGTAGAGTGAACCATTTCGGAGATATTGCTTGTTATTTGTGTGAGTTTTGGAGAACTTATACTTCAGTCAAATGGAACATCCTTATTAATTTTCTATATGTTAGCTGTGAGAGAACGGAACTTGAAAGAACGGAATTTGAAAACTTTAAAAGATTTGACTATCGCTCAAAGCTTCATGTATTCCCATATTCTCCTTGCACTTTCAAGGAAATAATAAGATAATTTGTACAAATGTTTATCTCAACTAACACGAAGAAGATACAGTAATAAGAGTTTGTAAGTACAAGAGTACAAGAGTAGAGAAAGGCACGTGAGTGCAACACAACAGATTTTTATTCTATACATCAGGCTTTTCGATTTTGATGTAGAATTGAAATTATATTTTTTGCTGAATATTTTATAATCCCGTTGTGAATTGTTAAACCCTCTCTGATCGCTGTTGATTTGCTTTGTACTTATTTCAACAAATTAATAATTTGGAACTAATAATTAAAACTTCATATTCAGCGATTTGCCCTCATTGCTTCATTGTCCATAGTTCCATGGAAGTAGAATATTAATTGGAGAGAGCGCCAAATGCACTTTTGACTAATGACATCGAGCACAGTAGGCGCCATATTGGGCGTATAGATTCCATTGCAAGGTATGTATATGATTATTTTCTATTTTATTGAAATTAGAGGTCAAATTATAGTAATACACTGTTTCACCCAAAGTTTTAATAGCACTCAAAAGTCTGGGGACAAAGATTGAAGTTTTCACAGGTATATGAACACCACAGGGTTCATATGTGCCAATGAAGGTTATATTACATAAGGTTAGATTTCACAATGAAGGGGGACAACTCGCGCATTGCCACCTAAATATATGTACTGCAGCTAATATCCTCCAAGAGGATGAGGTAAAGGAAACACATGAGGCTGAAGACCACAGGCGCAAAGGCCACAGAGACGCGCGTAAGTCCCTAATAGTTGCAAAAACCTTTCCTACTGCTGGAGCTGCCTAGAGAGGGCGATGAGCGACCTCTCGACCAAGCAGTCCTCTAGTGTCTACGGAGAGCGCTATTTTCCAAGCTATCTGTCAAGCACTGCCACACGCCACGAAACCTGGCAGTGCATCTGAAATGTAAGAACGAAAGGTGTGTAAGGAAGATGATGGAAAATAAATCGCGATAGACCATTCTGTATTCGCCTACCAACCGGGGAAAACTGCGAAAAATCCAGGTCACAATGAGTGGTCGATAGGAATTCAACCCGAAACCTCCTGAATGTGAGCCAAACGCATTACCGCGGGACATTTTGCTCGATTGTGTCAGTTAACTTGCTAATAACTAGAGTCTGGACTTGTATGCAAAATGCATAGTTTTTAGGTAGTCTAAATGTATGCATTAGAAATATTCTTTACCATTCTCACCTTTAAGAGGTCACTAGTGCAGTTTTAAAATGCCTACAATTGCATATTTTGGGAAAAACTGATTTTTCATGCAATTTATTAAAATTTAACAGGTAACTGCATATTTTTCTATTTCTAGCTTAAATAAAAATTCTAGTTGGTCCACTCATGCAATAGTTTTCTTTATTTTCTTGAAATGACAACTAGTGACTGTAGTGCGATTTCGTTGTAATTGTTTACCCGTGTTGCAACAGCCGCTGGCGTTCCCCTTCTTCATAGCGTGATGACGTCATCTGAGGTATGACGTAAGATCATGTCTGCTGGATGTGTTCAGAAGTAAGAGTACAAAGTAAGAAGTAAGAGTACGGAGTGAAAATCACTTTGCTTCGTTGTGCCGAAGGTAAAATTGTCACGTTCGTCTGTGTTATGTAAATATGCTACTGAGTTTGGGATTGATAACTTTAATGAGGATCAGGGTTGCCAACTTTTAAAAGTAAAATTATCGTACCGGCCACTCAAAATTATAGATGTGGATTCAACATTATCGTACATCATAAACCAAATGCTATTCAATGGAAATATCAGCACAACACTTGTGAAAATGTAACAGTATTGATGTTTATGGAATCCACTTACAAGATTGATGATCCCAACCTGTATTACATCTTTAGCATTTATGTTTCTCGCACTATTCATCTGAAAGTTCGTCATCTTCCTCAACTGTTGCAGCATTATACAAATTTGTTGTTGAGATTAACTTGAACATCTTCTCGGTAACTTGCAGATTTTCGGACACACCAAATTCTTTCATAAGCTGAGACGACATAATAAGTCCATTTACCGTGTCTAGCGCCCATCTATTTCTAATTCTGGCTTTCATTAAGCCCAGTTTGGAAAAAAGTCTTCCAAAAGAAGCGTTTCTGTGGGGCAACGAAATCACTGACAATGCAAACTCCGCCAGTTCTTTGAAATCAGTATTTCAGTAATAATGGGTTTAACAGCACTTCAGAAACTGTCAGCTTCAAGCATGTTCTTTATTTCAAACGGAACATCATTTATTCCTAGCCTTCTCCATCATCAATTTCTGGACAGTGCCTTCTTCAGTGAGATTACCAGATCTGGGCTCACTGGCTATAAGAGGATGAAGGATAGAAGGATTAGTAGGATATGGAATCGTTGTCTTAGAGGGGTGGAGATTGGCCATGGGGACAAAAGTCATGTCGCTATTTGTAATTAATTTCATTTCGCTTGTGTGACAAACAGGTGAAAATGATATTTCGCCGGCATTCAAATTATTGTATGCCCCCATAATTATCGTACGGGTTGGCAACCCTGGTGAGGATGGACAAGTATTATTTTGTTTATAATTTGAACGAAGTATTGCTTCTGGCACAAAGTTCCAAGTAGTAGAGCATCTGAACACTGTGAAGCACAAACAAGATGCAGACAGAAAATCCACTTTACGTTAAAAAAAAAAGAAGTACGTCATTTAGTGAGCTGGTCAATGTCCCCAGAGGTTCACGTGACTCATTCGCCAAGGAATTGTGTTCAGGATTTATACGTGCAAATATTCCTCTTTGGAAAGTAAATAATATCCATCTTAAAATTGTTTAAAAAGCACACTAATAAAATACTGCTTGACGGATATACCCTTCGCAAAACGCGTGTGTCCGAGTGTTTCAGCGAAGTTATTCGAGAAATTCGGGAAGCGTTAAAGAATGAAAATATATTGTGGTGGATGAGACCACACACGCTGCAGGACAGTGTGTATGTAGTGCATTAGTCAGTGCAATGAAACCGAGAATTAAAACTTAGCTGTTATTTTCAAATATTAGAAAGAGTAAGCCATTCAACAATTATTACAGAATTGCTCATTGATTCCCTAGCTTTTTGTGGCCAAATGGTATCAAATATGACAGTTACCTGTTATTTCTTGCAGATGCCGCTCCATACATTGTAAAAGCAACAAATGCATTAAAAGTTCTCTATCCCACATTTGACCTGCTTAGCCCATGGGCTACACCTCCTAGTAGAGACAGATCACAGTATCCAGAAGTTGATCGTCTCGTTTCCAATGTCAAAAACACTTTCATTAAAGCACCTGCTAGAATTTCCATTTTCAGTGAATTAGCTCCAAGTTTAGCACTACCTCCTCAGCCTATTTTAACATGGTGAGGTTCGTGGTTGGTGGCTGCGTGTTACTATGCTAAATATTTTAATGATGTGGAAAGAATAGTAAGCAGTTTAGATCCCGACGATGCAGCTTCTATAAGGATAGCTCAAAAGTGCTTCAACTCAGTTGATATAGAAAATAAATTGCAGTACATATGTAACCGTTTTTCAGTGCTACCAGAAATAATAAAGGGACTGCAGGCTAGGAATAATTCATTACAACACTCATTGTCCCTAGTGAATGAGGTGTTACAAGCACTGTCCTTTGAAACACACGGAGTTGCAAAAATTGCTTTTGATAAGTTGAATGCAGTTCTTGGTAGAAATTGAAACTGTCCGTGCAAAGTGAGGGTACAACTATATCACCCCACGCCATTAGCACAGGCTCGGTTAACGGTACCTTTTAGATGAACGACTTCAGAACAAAGGGGTGCATTTCTAGGTAAGCGGATATAACAGTAGAAAGGGACACAACTCACATGGACGTCGCTGAAGACGGGTGTGCGAGGAGACGGGGCAGAACAAAACAAAATGTTTTCGGCGTGCTACTGCAAACGCCTTCTTGTAAACACGTGAACCCAGTAGCGAGTGAACTTAGTTTTGAGAATAAAGATATTAAAATACGCAGTCGTGTGTTTTCCTAAAAGTAACATACCCAGGACGTCTCACACCCTGATATAGATATGAGTCAACATGCAAGAGCGCCCCAAGGAAAACCTCGACGTCAGCCTTCCATTCTACATAAATTGTAAGGTACTGAGAGGGGTGACTCAGTAACAACGGGTAGCATCATAAATCGGCGCCCAATGTAACAGCCTCATAAATTGACGCAACAACGTGCGACGTTTCTTCGCGGAAGTCCTGGATGCAGAGCATAGACGACGGAGGACGAAACTACGTACAGCCCATAGCAAGATCAACAGCAGCAGGAAGCCGAGTACGAGAGGAGCAACAGGAACTCAACAGGACCTCCAGTGAGCGTGCCAAAACAGTGCTCATCATGCAAGTACAACACGATGCGGAAATGTACTACAAGAAGGAGTAAGTGTGAATGTCATTGTTTATATGTCAATGTTTATATTATTTTCTTGTAGTTGTAAGAAGGTTGTAGATGCACGAGTACACAAGTGCTGCCAATATAGGGATTAAAATAGTATTTACGTAGAGGGGAACAAGTGAATGTTGCTGAGAGAAAAAAAAAAAATTTGGTATAGGGGACAAAATGGATGATAATGAAAGCATAGAACATATTAGCGACTCGAGGGAGAAGCAAAGTACTGAAGAAACAACAGAAATTGAGGTTAGGCAGGGAGAGCTGTCTACCCCTTCACAAAATTCAGAATCGAGAACTATAGAGTGTCTCATGCAGCAACTTTTGGGGAAAATGACAAACCTGGAAACCAAAATGCCTTCCCAAGTAACACAGAACAGCAAATCACATCACACACAACACAGTTAGATAGATTATCCTTACAGGTGGAGAGGTTAAGTCAACAACTTGAGAATCAGGAGCGTAAGCTCGCAGAGAAACAGGGAGAACTAAGCAATAAGTTGGAAAAATAAATTAATAATATAATGAATGAGGTCAAATTAGTGCAAAGTTCTCTGCAGGGATAAATCAGCCTTGTAAGAAGTGAATTACAATCCACTCAAGGGGAGGTAATGCAAATCAGGCTAGAGTGTGGCGATGAGATTGGCAGCATCAGAAATACTGTAAATGAAAATGTAATTAGTGTTTTAGAGAAAGTGCAAACTGAGACGAGAACTGCTTGTGTTGCATTACAGGACAAACAAAAGTCATTCGAAATTGGTTTAAAGGCCGAAATGGAATGTATGGAAAAATAGTAAGTGACGCTCAAGATTCGCAAATGAGCGAAATTAAGCAATTGACACAAGTAGTTGCCGTCCAGAATGAAACTTTGCACGTTATGATAAGGGAAATTGCAGCCCAAAAGGTAAGGGAGGCGATGGAAAATTTTAATATAGGCAATGTACAGCACCACGCTTCTCCGCTTCCCGTAGCCTCAGGTAGTGGATTAAGTGTTGAGGGTAGGACGAGAGACCAGATGTGTGCTCATCGTCATCCCCAAATACGAGCTACAATCTGCCCAGTGTACCCGAGCCACGACAATATCAGTAACAATGCCGTTTTTAAATTAACTCCCAGTGCCAAAATTTGACAGTGAACGCGACAATGCAAAACAGTTCATAAACGATATTGAGGCATATTTCGATTTTGAGGGGAATTTCCGATAATTATTGGATGATTATTATACAGAGAAGCCTGACAGGTTCCGCTGTGAGTTGGTTCAGGTTAACAATCGGGGAATTGCCCCAATATGAGCATTTTAGGACGACATTCTTACAGAAATATTGGAGCGTGGCCGCACAGCATAATGTAAGAAGCCAAATAAGCAATGGAAAATACCATCAGGGAAGCCGAGAGTCAGTGACCAATTGCTTTCTGCGATTAGGTGAGATAAGTAAATTGCTAGAGCCACCAACGCTCGAATCGGAATTTATATCATTAATGGTAAGGCACTATCCTGACGTAATCCGTCACCACCTGATAGTAGCGAGACCGCGAACTCTCAGTGAAGCGATAGAATTGCTAGCAGCTCTGCAGGGTCACGGACCATAGTTTGCCGAACAAAGCTCCTGGGAGAAGGCAAACCGTCACAACCAACCGCCACATCGAAATGATGGGATGAGGGCACAGGGACCTCCAAACAGACATGATAACGCGGGTCAGTCAGGGAGGCCGAGAAATAACAGGCCATATGACAGAAATGCCGAAGTGACGTGCGGTCACTGGAATGACCGAAATAACCCAAAGTCATACCAGGATTATCCAGTGTATTTCATGCCATTCTCTAGAACAAGAAATTAAGGTAGAGGAAGCCAGCAGAGGAACTACCGAAACGAATGGGACAGGTCTGATGCCGGGAATAGAAACCAAAAGAGCCATCGAGTTTACGGTAGTCGGTCATGCCGATATATTAATAATAACAGCCCAACCCCACGTACACGTAACAGACACGCTGCCCGATACTGAACAACGAGCACCCGATAACGAACGAAAACCAAAGGGCGCAATCTCCACAAATGGCGGAAAACTAAGGTCAGGGTGCATGACGTCTCCACATGTCATCCGAAATGAAAAGACCTACAAAGTCTGACATCCAGCCGGGGGCTTCCCAGTATTAGAATGTTCCGAAACAATAGGCCTTGTCGCTAATAGAATTATCGGGAGCGAGTTATTAAGTGTCCTGTAATCGATCATGAGAAGTCATGCGTAACATCTAAGATATCTGAAAAAACAACCAACGCACCTTTTTACCTCAGTCATCTCTACTGGAGATAGATAAACATAACCGGGAAGAACGCATTTTGCATTATGAGGAATTCTTTGTCGAAATAATAAATATTGAAAATTTCGTGCGAGAGTTATTAAAATAATGGTGCAGCGAGTATAGTGCACAGGCAAGCATAGCGACCCAAAAGGGGGAAACAATTAGTATGTTCGTTAGCGTGAATACTGCTTGAAACTGGTTAGAAGGGTTACACAGAGTATTCGACAAATACAAAGAACTTAGGAATGCGGAAAGGTCGTTCAACGAATGCGTTAAGGAATGTGTCACTCAGGTAGATAGATAGATTGAGCGAGAAACAAGGAAAAGAACGTACATCATAAAGACGCATAGAGGCGTTTTCGCAGATTAAACAGGCTTATGCAACTCAACCTAAGATTTGTTTGTAACAGCTGACAGGTCGAAGTTCAGACATAAATATAGGACGTACACCCTGAAGGAGGTCTGGCACGGGGTGCACTCAGCCTCGTTAGGTCCCGGGGGAACCAATTGAGAAGTTACTTGATGGAGAAGTAGCGGCCCCAGGTCTAGAAGACGCATAACTGGCCGGGAGGGCTCGGGGCGCTGACCACGTACCACCCTCCAGTACTGCACCTCACCAATGATGCCTGTAGTGGGCTGAGGTAGGGGACGCAGCGGCTGGGCGGTAGGCCTTGGCCCTTCGTGGGCTGTCGCGCCGGGGTTTAGTTTTAGATACATTGCAGTAATACTAGGAATAAACCTAGAATTGTTTGATATCTAATGTTCTGGGAGGTGTTACGCGGTGAGGTACGAATGACGTAAAAATTCTAATTACTTCATTAAAACGCAAACACTGAAGGTAAAAGGGTGAATGAATAAGTAAGATTAACATTAAAGTAGCTTTAAAAAATGTAATTGTTACGACCGAGAAAATTGGTGCGAGGAGCACCAACGCAGAAAGTAGCTACGCCAGAGTATGTATGAAAACTGTTGTGTTATGTATGATTGGTAGAAAAATGATTGTGTAAAATAGCTTAACGTATGATGCGTATGATTGTTGGAATACGGTTTGTAAAAAAATGCATTTATGTTACGTAATGTAGATGTGGACGTGAAAAAAATATTTGATAATAATTTTGTTGCAACCACATATGTCTATTCCAAATATGAAATTCTTGTATTCAGAATATAACAGCTAAATTTATGTCAAGATGTGTAAGTCAAAAAAAGAAAAAGTGAACCTGGACATTAACATGGTCAAAACAAATGTGAATCCCCAGGTTAAATTCTGTGATGTACAATTGATAAGATAGGCAGGAAACTATCCAGAAAGGAATATCGAAGGGGAGAAATTCCAATGTGAATGTGACTGTATAAAATTATTGTATATTTAATAGTAACTGAACTTGTCCACCTGTCATAGTATGCAGTAGTGAATATATTTGTATGTATTGAATTACGCAAATTATGGTATATTCAAGTGTAATAGAATTTGCCCACTTGGCATAGTTGGTGCAGTAGTTAGAATATTGTGTGTATTGCATTAGTTAGTGTTTAAAATTACTGTGTATTCAAATGTAATAAACTGTGTCGATACGTTATGGTTTATATTTGTGAAATATTTTTATGTATTGTATTTTGTTTATTGATTCAGTAATAAGGTTCACTCGTTCACCACAGTCACATATAGTCAAGCTAGGAGAAAAAGAAAAACACAACATATAATGAGCAAGGAAAATGCACTAACATATATTATAGTAACATGCCTCTGACACCATGATGGGATATCACGAGAATTTTGACATCGTCTTTCAAAAATCCCATGATAAAATTCTCGTGAGATACGCCCAATGTAACAGCCTCAAAATACAGGCCAAGAATCAATTTGGGAATTGCAAAACAGCTGGCCGGGGAAACGTGTGAAGTACAACAAGTACTCTCTAAAGAAGAGATTTGGAGTTTCTCTCATTCTTGGGGACATCTTGTGAGTAGAGGGAGCAATACAAATAAATAATGATAAAATGTAATATCTAATAGTTATTCTTAATAGTTAATATATTAAATGATTAACAATGATAACTTAATTAAATGATTAATAAATAATAATTAACCACAGATTGCATATAGGAGTGCTACATCACGCCGCTTGAATGAACTTTTAGTTGGCGGCACTGAATGGTTGATACACCAAACTCGTGATTCCGTGCATTTTCAGTTGTGAGGTAGACGTTGAAGGCAGCCGAGTTCGTCAATTCCCTCTTCTGTTTAGATATTTATTTAAGGTAATGTATGTTTGGGGCACCACAACACACTGTAAGCATTACTGTTAGTTTAATTTTGATGTATAAAACATACCATTGCTAATTTATTTTCAGACATATCATTACAGGCAGTCATGTTACGTCTGAATCCGCTTAGTGCCGATTTTGCAGAAGCTGTTAGGAGTATTACGGGTGAATTTGAGTGTGATAGTAACGTGAAGCTCAATGACAATGGACATGACCATGTGGAAGAAGATTTAGATATTAACGACGAACAAAGCGCTTCAGAACAAAGTGATAATTAGTGTAATAATCGTGGAAACGTAGTAATGGGCAAAAATGGACACCGATGGACTTGTGATCTACCAGTTCTTGATCGCCGTACTCGTGCTTAGAATATCATACGCATTCCAAAAAGTAAGCCTCCTGCAAGTAATGCCACTTCTAAACGTGACTTTACGTTTCTTCTATGGAATACTACACCAGACTGGGATTAATGCTATGACGTTATCGCAAATCATGAACAAGAGAGAGGGCAATAAAAGAAGAAAATTCCTTCAGGCTCTAGGATATCAGCTCGTTAAACCACATGTGATACAAAGACGTTGGCTAAGAACTTGCCGCATGAATTAAAAAGTACAGTGAAAAAAGAATGGCTGGCATACCAGAGGATGAGGAAGAGATACCCATTCTAAGTGCAAAACTTAAACAAGGATGTTTTCCCAAAGGCCAAGGATCGAAAAACAAAATCGTGTTGTTGAAAATGCAGCAAGATGGTGTGTGCTGAACATTAACGGGACGTTTTTGTAAACTGTTTATAAACCGGGTACCTACTCAAAACTTATATTTTAATTATATTATAGTGCTACATTTGTTGACAAAACACAAAACAAAAACATGTAAATTTTATGTTAATGTTAAAATATGCGGCAATATGTAGCACCCCTCGTATGCAATAACGTCTAGTAAGTTCATTTATGCAATCTAGGGTTAATTAATACTTAAAACAAAAGTAAAATGTTGAACTTATGGGAATAGCTATAAAGCATACCATTTTTATTTTGGATATCGTTTATGCATATTTTACGAGTTTTAGTGTATATTTAGGTGCATATTTTGGCATTTATTTCTGCATACAAATCCGGGGTCTGCTAATAACTAATTTAAGATGTGAAATATGATGCATGCATACCTAGCAGTACGTAATTTCTGTATTTAACCAGGTTTCTGTATTCAAAGCCTGGTCTCTCACATAAGTCATACAACGACTGTTATGAGCTGAGGTCTGAGGAAGAAAATACAAAGGTATTAAAAGAAAATGTATTCCCTTCCAAATTAAACGATCGTTTTCACTTGATAAAAGGACAGTTTAACGAAGAATACTGATTAGGCTATATCAGCTATGATTTTCAGGAAGAAGGTTAGTACGTTATTCGTGAAGAGAGAAATAATTCCTTGGGTAACTTCTTAATACGAACCCTTTTAATAGCACATATGTATGAATACTGCTTTGATTTCAAGTAATGTTTTTCACGTTTTTATTTATGCCTATAAATATTGGGTTGATTTAATTTTTACACATGGGGTGTAAGACAACTCTAACAAAACAACATTAATACTGGTACTTACAAGTATATAAGAGGTATATGTTTTAGCACAGAGGGGGCATCTCGTGCAGTCTATTCACATCTTTTTCGGCCACCAGGTGCGGTAAGGAAGGGAATGACAGGTCCGTGCAGCAAGCGGAACGTGGTGGCAAACATAGTATCTACGTATGTGAGCAGTGTAGGCGACGTTGAACGTTCTGCTCTCTATTACAAGTAAATGGTAAACGAGGCCAACACCATCGACAGTACTTCAGCTGCAAAAACTAATAAAAGAAACGTACAATAAACACAAAATGCACGCTGTTGATGAATTAGTTGCTAAGTATGGCCATGTAGATGTTAGACTGCCCCCTTATCATTGTATTTTGAATCCCATAGAATATGCATGGTTAGAACTAAAATTATATATTGCAGCCAATAATGTCTTCGGAAGAAACAGTTACTGAAATTCGAGCCTTAGTTCAAAACACTATAAAGGACATTGAAAACAAGAATCATTGGCCTAACTACATACGCCATGTTCAACTGGAAAACAAATATCGTTCCTTTGAAAGTATAATGGAAAAGCTCCCGATCTACAAGACGACAACAGTACAGTTTCAGAGGATGACCATTAATGTTAAACTAATTTTATATAACATAACCTATATATTTTACTATTTTAGTTATTCTTCATGTTTGCAGATTACTGCTCGTCCCTGATATCTTCTTCGGCTTATAGCTTCAGGCTTTTTTTCTCTGTTTTTTAATTTACAATCACGTGGAAGCAATTTTCAGCGAAATAGATACTATAAACAAAGTTCGCGGTCATGCTGCATAATAAGGGCGATATTGCGACGCCGATATTTCAACTTCTCACGCCTGGCACACGACCCACACGTGACATACCCGACGTAGTGGGATGGTCAGGGTAGCATAACCACTTCCCCCTCCTCCAAGCCGCGAATGGACTGTACAGTGTGATGTACAGCTTGATTATTTAGACCTGACCCTGCAGAAACGCAGAGGAGGAGAAAGTAGTCTAGGGTGGGGGAGAAAGGCTGGCTTTTGTTACTCGCATTGTGCACTCACTCGCTGCCCAGCTTCTGCCGACCCAAAACCCCTCTCAGAAGATAGTGGGCTAGTCCGACTACTGCGCATACAGCTAAGCAGGGTCAGGTAGAAATAATCAAGCTGCACATAGGTTCACTGTGCCTACTACCCGCCCGGAGGAAAGGATTAGTTGAAGAAACCACAGCAGACAGGCTACAGAGACGCGCGGAAGCCCTTAAGTTTTCCACACTCGAAGATGAAGCTGGAGCTGCCTAGAGATGGTAATGACCTAATGACCAAGTAGCCCTCTAGTGTCCAACGGTAACACTTTTTCCTGCCAGCAAACCTCCGCGCCATCTATTCGGCACCACCATACGCCACGAAAGCTAGAAGTACATTTGAGAAGGAAGTAGAACGAAAGGGAAATGGTGGAAAGAAAACCGTGGTGCATGAGATAACATGTAGCATTCGTCTAACCCACGAAAAAACCCAATGTCAAAGTTACCGGTCGACGGGAATCGAAACCGGTTGCTCCCGAATGCGAGCCTCACACCTTACCGCGGAGCCATGTTGCTCAGTTGGCTAAGTCTAACTTGAGGTTTTGTCAGTTATTTATTATTTATTTGTGCCAACAAACAGGATCCTGATTCGACCTCTAAAACATTGCCCACACACGGCGTGTGTGTTTAAAAGCATCATCAGTAAGTTTCTAAAGGTTACTTAAGCCTGGGACATAAAGTACCTACTATTGTAAGTCGCCCTTGAGGTATTTATCTCAGATGTGAGGTTCCCTTGTGGTCTAACCGGGAAAGTACGAATCGGCTGGGGAATTTAATGTCATACTGGCAAGGTGGCCATGGTAGCTTAATGGTTAAAGCAACCGCTCGATAAGCGGAAGATCCGTGATTCAAATCCCGACTATGGCGTTGAATTCTTCAGTCCTGATTCCACCTCTTAAACTTTGTCAGTTATATTTAAATAGTTGTATTCCTTTTAGGAGTAAAATGTTAAGTGCGTCGTTCATTCCATTTTGCTTGTGAAATGTTGAAGACATAATTGATTTCTCCTGTAAGATTGCCATTTAGTTACACACTTGTACTGGGACTGTCAGTGAACGGAAATCCAATTAACGGTTGCAAATTGTGGAACATATTGTTGTAAAGAACAACGGTCTATTTTCACATTTCACATTCGTAAGTATATTGATGTTAACTGTGTTTATTTCGTCATTAAAATCTAAGCATAAGATGATGTCTATGTCCATTGTTGCTGTGGAGTTACAAGACGTTGACATTTTCATGCATTCTCATTACATCCTAGGCGATCCAGCTGTTACATATGTACATCCATGCGTATACCGCGCGAAGAGACAGCTAGCGTTTATCGATGTGATTTGTGCTTAGCAACTACGTCACCATGGTAACCAAGCTTCTTTACCTGGCTCTCAAAAGCCATACACGCAGGAGATAGAAATATCTCTGTGGTGGTGGAGTGATCGCTCTGGCAACAATCCTCTTAAAATTTCGCGGACTCTGTATAGCAAAAAGCGGATGTTGTTTCAGAATTTCCACTTCACCTAACATGGAAAGCAGCTTACCAGGGTACTCATAACTACGATAAAAGCTGTTAACCTCAAACAACGGCATATTTCGTTGTTATTGCAGACATTACGCACGTGATAGGAGACCTCACTGCTTCAACACCTAAAGTTACTCTCCTCAATGAAAGTCTGCATCCTTTGATCACACAATATGTTGCATATTTCATATTGTTTTGTGTGTGTTTATGCTTTTTCATCTCTGTTGACTCTTATTAACTGGTACTTTGAACAACTTAATGCCGCTTTCGTCTTGTCTAGTCTGCCTCACATTAAAGAGGTCCAGAGTTTGAATTCCGGTTGGGGTGAATTACCAGGGTAAGAATTTTTACCTTCTCTACTGGTAAGCAGGGAAAGTATTGTATTCCACCCAAAAATTCGATGTCGAGATTTCACCGGAAATATATGTTTTGACGCCCCCTGAATCCAAAAAAAAAGCATTTTTAGAAAAAGGCCCGTGTGTGTGCATGTGTGTCTGTGTGTCGTCTGTGGACAGCATAACTCAAAAACGAAAAGTCGGCTAAAAACCAAACTTGGTATTTAAGTTTAATGTCTTTTAAGGATAGGACACGAAGATTTTGAAGAAAATAGCCCCACCTTAAACTACCCTTTAGGTGGAAAAGTTTTCGAAAATTTTGATTTTCTTGAAAATGGCTCTAACGATTTTGATTAAAATGTCATATGTTTGAGATATTTTTATGCCGAATGAAATGTAGGTATATCTTGAATTTTCTGGCTATAGCTCCTGTAGTCGTATTTACTCTGGACGGGTTTTGCATAACTGGTAAACCGTTAGAGATAGACCATATCATACTATTCAAAAAATGTATATCTTGCTAAAATACACAATTTATGTCTGAATAAATTTTCTTGTAGGCTGAACCATTTCGGAGATATTCCTTGTTATGTGTGTGAGTTTCGGAAAACTTAGAACTTTCGTGAAATGGATCATAGTTGTTCATTTTTTTATATGTTAAGTGTGCAAAGACAACAGAATCTCAAAGCTTTAAAACATTTTACTATCGCACAAAGCCTACTGTATTCTAACATTCCCCTTGCACCTACAAGGAAACAAGCAATAAGGTAATTTGTACAAATGTTTATCTTAACTAACACGAAGAAGATATAGGAATAAGAGTTTGTAAGAATGGTTAGTACAAAAGTAGAGAAAGTCAGTGAGTGCAACAAATCAGATTTTTTTCCCGGGGGTTTCCCTTATCTTAATAAGACGGATGACGGGTAACTTCAAACTGGGTGCAACTCAGCATCATATTTTCATCGTTAGATATGACCTACCAGGCTAGAGGTCTTCCAGCTTAAAAAGGAAAACCTTAATAAATTACTGATTTATTTCTCCTTTTAATTTTAGGCCACTAAATAACAACTTAAGTGAATCTGAAGTCATAGTTTTTCGCTGAAAATAACACAGTGACAAAATGACAAAATCAGTTCAGTTACCTTTCTATTATACTATTTTCCTTCTAAACTTTTGCACAAAAACACAGTTCTCTTCTGCTGACGTTAACACAGTCTACACTCTTCCGTGATGTTACAACTCACGACTGTTTTCTTCGGGTAGCCTTGACTCAGTCCTTCCACTGTCTCTCTTCAATCTGTTTTTCATACACTAACTCCGACGATACAATCACTCCACATTCATTAAAACCCCTTTTCACTTCAACGCGACGTACCTTTCACAGCTGTCTCGCACTCACTGACACACTAACCGACTTAAACTGCCTGCCTCACGCACTCCGCAAGCTTTTATACTGGCGATAACGTAAGCACATCTTTCTCCAATGTCTACAGACAAGCCGGCCACCGGACACTCCTCGAATGCTCTGGAAAACTCTTTGTGTTGCCGCGTGATTGTTGTTAGTCACGTGTCTGCTCACGTGAGTGGTGTGAGGAAGCTTGACCTAGAGCGCGCTTGTTACGCGCCTTACCACTGGTCTGGGGCTGCCCGGCTCCCGAACGTCTTTTGTTGTGTTGCCGCTGCCGTGGGCCGGTATCAGAATATTGATCACATCTTCAGGAAATATGCGTTACATTGCTTTATATATTCACATCCATTTCCTGGTTATCTCAAAATCAACTAAAGTTATAGTTAGTAAGGTTCACCTGGTATCCTTTTACCTGTAGAACGCACACTCTGAAATGTTCTGGCTCTCTTCAAAAGCAATTATTTTGCTAATGAGTAATGGTGTTGTGTTATTCAGAGCAATTAGAGAGAGGTGGGCGGATCACTGGGTGCAGTGAAGGTAGAGTGATTAAGTTACTAATCGTCAAATGAGTTATGTAGACCCTTTTTCTTGTGTTTTGAAGAAAACTTCCAGTATATAAGCTGATAGTATTAAGTGCTCCTTATGTGTGCAGTGCAGCTGGTTCTACTTATATCGGTATTCAAAGTGGCGTGTTTTATTAAGTTCAAATTAAACGCAATTCTGCAAATGACCGCCAAGGTTACTGCCATAAGACTACGTGTTAAGTTTAGCAAACTTTAAGTAGAGGAAAATCGGGTGATATGGAATACTCAAGTTACTTATTTGTTTGGTGCTGATATCCAACAGTATCTACTAGAAACACATCAGAGGTTATCTTTAGAGCCCTGCAAGCAGTCTTATCTGATTTGTACCACATGGTGTTTGAGTGCGAATTATCTAAACTTCTGTAATCTAAAACAGGGCTGACGAACGTTACTCAGCAGGCAGATGTGAACACGTTGTCCTACTTCCCCTCCCTTTGTGACCATGAAAGCAAAAATTTGGGTAAAACAAAGCGAAAACCGTGCTACTCTAGTTGTGGAATGGAAAACTCCCCTCATCACACCTGCGGAGTAACGTTTATCAGCTCTGATCTAAAACGTTTTGCACGTAAGTTTATAAATATTTATAAAAAACATTTGAGTGCGTATTATAAATGTAAACTAATATTATGATCATAACAAAGGCAAAGGTTGAAACATTCGTGCTGCACAGATCTTACATTTTTATTTTACATGGTGACGAATAACCGTAGTTCTTGCATAGTTTAACAGAAGGTAGCAATTGTCACCATCACGCATGCACATCACCACCGTTTGAGTTTAGTAACGTGATGGACAAAGGTATGTTGACGCTAGAAGAGAAAGTGAAGACTATTGTTTTACGCGGAAACTAAGAGTATAGCAGACTTAACGACGCGTTCGTGTACGTTTTTTTACGAGATGGAGCACCCTGCAGACAGACAGTGTAAAGGCTGACCACAAAATTTGAAACTGACGGCAGTATTTTAGAGCAAAAGCTACCTCGTGCCAACACAGTCCATACTCCAGAGAATGTCGACACTGCGAGAGTGGCTTTGACACAAAGTCCTAGGAAATCCACGAGTGAGCAGCAGCCGAATTGAGCATCTCACGTCTTTCTCTTCAGAGAATACTTCATGCTGACGTGAAGTTATTCCCATACAAAGTGACAGTGTTGTACAAACTGACGGAGTATGACGAATGGCGACTGCATTTTGCTCTTGCAAATGACGATGCCGTGATTCATAACACATGGTTCTCCGATGAGGTGTGTGTTCGTCTGAACTGTAGCGGCAATAGGCAGAACATTATCTAGATTTTGGGCACGAGGAGCTCCTAATGTCATACACGAGATTGAAAATCATGGGAAAAGAGTGACTGTATGGGCTGCTATTTCCAGCCATGGAATTATTGGTCCAATCTTTTTCAATGACACAGTTAACAGTGGACATGTTACAGAACAATTTTCTTCCACAACTTTATGCAACAGGGTTACCAATGGAGATGCAATGGTTCATGAAAGATGGCGCTCGTTCCCATGCAGCAAACGTTGTTTTGGATCTCCTAAACGAACATTTCGGGCACCGTGTGTTGTCCCATCGATATCCAGAACGTTTTCAGGGAAGCTCAATATGGCCGCCACACAGCCCGGATAAGCCCCGTGAATATTTCTTATGGGGACATTCAAAGGACACAGTCTACCGCAGTAAACCACGTAATCTAATGCAACTGCGAGCGCCTGTCACCACATTTTTCCAGGGAACCAAAGAAGACTTGTGTTGTAGGGTGATTGGAAACAACAAAGTTCGTCTTGAGGAGGTGGTACGTCAACAAGGTGACATATTGAACATGTACGGCATTGTTCGCTGACCATACACATTCTGATCATTAATGTAAAAAGGAGAAAAATTAACATATTTTGTTTATTAAAAGTTATATAAGCAATTTTCAATGTATGACATTTCGTGCACCAACTGTATTTTATTTTCGTGTACGTTTTTTTCGCAGAAGTGCCAAATGAACGTCACAGTAACGGGCAGAAGAGAAAACTATGGGATCTGGACCAGATGCTGGCAGTCACCAAGGCGATGAGGGAGAAAGGTATGGGGTTCTATTGGGATTTATCATCCATCTGTATGGGTTCAGAACCACATTATGAAATGATTCGAACACTTCATACTTGTTGTCAAACCCACTAAAAATCTCCACTTCTATTACTGATGAACGGTCACACAAGTCATAAGAGAAACATAGACGTCAACATGGCCAGGGAGAGTTTTGTGATTATAATCCGTTTGCCGCCCCAAGTACACAAACTGCAGCCCCTCGATAAGACCTTCATGGGACCATTGAAGTGTTATTAAAGCACTTTCTGCAAATAAAAGTTTCAATGTAAAATAAATCCGGCACTATATTTTATAGCTTGTGTTCATACTTGTAATCCAGTTTAGTGCATTATTATGAGAGGTAATGTTTGCGCAAGAAATAAGCTCTTATGTAAATTTGTGGCCTGAAAAAATTATTAGTTGGTACATTTATGTAGTATTCCACATTAGCCCTCCTATTCCATATTACCCGCAATAAACAATTGGACATTTTTTTATCGAAAATTAATAACAAATGCTAATAAAAAGTTTCAATTTATTCACTAAAACCATAATTAGTCACATTGTAATTCTATTACCTCAAATATGACGGAAATAAAAACTGATATTCCATATTACCCGAACTTCCTCTACATATTGTACGAAAACCATAACACTCACAGCTTAGGAAACTTTAGACAACGTAGCCAATTTATCTAGCTAGAAGAGACAATAATCACTGTACAGGCCTGATCTACTATGATACAAAAGTATCATTTAATAATAATATATGCATTTAAGAAAATGAAATTACCAACTACTCTTCCAAGCACAATAACCCTACATTAGTCCCAACCTCCCTGCAATCTTATCAGTTTTTCAATCATATTACTCTTCAACAGCTGTGAAACTTTCGAGTCTGTATTGTCATCTTTCTGAGATAACTGTATCTAAAGGCAGAAAAAATGTCGTTTTGAGAAAAGGTCACATAAGTTTAAGAATACTCAAGATATTTTTGTTTGATATTTTAGACCTAATCATATCCCTTTACTAGTGTGTCCTTATGTCTCTATGTAGGTATGTCTTTATGTTTGTGAAAAGCGTAACAGCATGCCAAGGTTATTGCTTAATGTTTTGTTGCAACGGGTTTATTCTAAGTAAAAAGTAACAGAATTGTGTCTGTTTATATATTTTTGCTCTGTAATTTTAACACCTGAATTACAAAGTTACGCCTTCCTTTTATTTTATTACTGTGATTTTAACACCTGAATTTCCTAAGACAAATGCTTAAATTGTATCATTATATGCAAACTTAATGTTTTTCTTTCCTCTCTGAAAGCTGCAAGAGTTTTTAATTTAATTATAACCCACACGGACTGATTTTGCTGTGATTTACACACATACACACACACGCGCGCGCGCGCACACACACTCACAAACAAACACGGAGTGTCCCAAAAAACACCAGCAACGCTTAGTATGTTGTGCGGGACGGCAAACTGATCGGTTTTCAAACAGAAACCCCTGTCCGGAAATGTATAATTTGGACCCAGTGGTGCATGGAAGTGTGAGAGGAGTGTACGTTCACATTTAGTCAATAAACCCAACATCGAGCTGTCTACATTACAAACGGGGTTCGAACTGTGTACCTCCTATGTCACTGCAGAACCTATGTTGGCGGTGGTGAGCCTCATGCACATGACCCATACGTGCGGTAGTCTTTGAAGATTTTCAGTCGCTTCGTGGACTCGAGCCATAAGGTCCTCCGCTAACATTACAGGAGTAACATACGTCATACTCGTCAAACAGCTCCACAGAAAATATTCGAAAGATGTCAGATCTGGCGACCATGCTGGCCATGGAATTGATCCACCTGTACCAATTTGGATATGCAATGTTGAGGCGATTCCGAACATTTGCATCAATGTGCTGGAACTCATATCGGCCATTTCAGCATCTGTGTAGTGGTACAGCTTGATTATTTAGACCTGACCCTGCAGAAACGCAGAGGAGGAGGAGAAGGTAATCCAGGGTGGAGGAGAAAGGCTGGCAGTATTCTCCTTACCTGCATTTGTTACCCGCAGTGTGAACACACCGGCTACTCGTCCAACTACTGTACTTGTCACAATGGTGATAAAACCGTTACTGTACTGGAAACTATACAAGTAACGCTGTAGGATGAGCACCAAGGACTCTTTGGAGGAATGTACCGAATCGGAGCAATATTATTATGCTCAGGTTGTTAATCCCACTATACAGACGACTTAAGGGTTGCATATCTTCCGTATTAGGATACCAAAACGAATGTTAACAAATTGTCACTACCCTTCGTTCCCAAACTTTGACGCTCTCCGGCTTCCAAACCGTGCATTTTTGGACAGGGGTTCATATTTGAAAACCGATCAGTTTGCCATCCAGCACAACACACTCAGCGTTGTCGGTGTTTTTTTCTTTTTTCTTTTTTCTTTTTTTTTTTTTTTTTTTTTTTTTTTTTTTTTTTTTTTTTTTTTTTTTTTTTTTTTTTTTTTTTTTTTTTGTCACCCAGTATATAAGGTATGGACAACAGGGGAAATCCACGCTGTGCATTGCACCGTGAAAGGATTGTGGATCTCAATGCCAACAGAAAATAAGGATAGAGGGCAGGAGTTAACGGCACAGGTTGAAATGAAAAACATGCAACGGAACTCTGTAAATTTATTGTGCACGAATATAAATGGAACGAACATCAATCAATTAACACCCATTTCACCATTTCAGTGCACCGGCTGTCCTTCAAAATAGCCCCCAGGGCATTCACACAGAGTTGCCAATGATGGTGAAGGCGTTGAATGCCATGGGTATTGCCATCCCCGTGTGCCACTTATCGCTTACATGCCGTTTGGATAACCGCATTGTTGTCTCTACGACGGCTGTGAGCTCTCAGACAAGCTTTTTAACTTCACGGGCTTTTTGTGAGTCACTCCACCCACCCAGGATATGTACATAGAGCCTTTTGATTTTCATAGGCTTTATGTACATATCCTGAGCGAACGAAGCTGTGTCCCGGTTAGTCCTTTCTTTCCTGATTAGTTTGGCTGTTGCGTGGGCTGGACTAAAGTCAGGGCTGCTTTCAATGGCACTAGCAAAAGACAGTGATTCTTTTGGATCCTTAGCTAAACGCAGCATGCATATTTGTTGTCTGTGTTTGTAGATGTGAATGTCGTGTTGTTTGCGAACTTTCTCAATGCGGTTGGTGATACCTTTGATGTGTGACAGAAAGTTATTAGTCTTCTTGGAATTACTCACTGACATGTTGTACAGATGTGAAGGATATCATCACAACGGTGAAAAACACAAGTACAACTTATCTACTTTCAATATATGAGTTGGTAACATACTTAATACAGTCAATATGATGACGTATTGCATTTCAATAGCTATAAAGTTAAGGAAATGAGGGATTGATTCTGGAAAGAGGATGCCTGTTGAATGCCAAGTGAATTTCAGATTTTATTTCATTTCTCAAATCTTTAGCTATGGATATTTGTGCTTTTTAAAATCTGTGTCGGCATTAGATGTATTAAACAAGAGTACATTTAACATGAATAAGCATATGAATATTTAAATGCAATTAATATTTAAATTGCCTCTAGACTGAAAAATAGGCGTGGTTTGGTGAAGGCAGCAGAGCTAAAGCTTGGTGCTGATAGCAAGAGCTGGATGAAGAGGGTAAAGTTTTATTTGCACCAAACCACTATTAGTTAATACTCGATTCTCAACATACTTACGCCCTGCAGCTCACAAGCATTAGCCAATGGGTTATTACTAATAATTAGGGCTAGGATTTTGATGACTTTGCATTTTTATTTTGGTGAGTCTAATTCACTAATGACTTGTGTGTAAATCGGTTTCAGAGTAAAAGAAGTTTGTTAGGACATTTTTTTGTATTTTCACTAATTCTTTTGGTACAGTGGAATCCCGATAACTCGACCTAATGCATCGGTCTGGGTGGCTCAGTTGTTTAGACGCTGGCCTTCTGATCCCAAGGTCACGGGTTCAAATCCGGCCCAGACTGGTGGTTTTTAAGTGTGCTTAAACACGACAGCTCCATTACAGTAGACTTGCTGACATGTAAAACAACTGCTGTGGGACAAAGTTGCAGCACACCGGCGACGTTGATATGATCCCGGCAGTTGACAGCGTCGTTAAATAACAAAATTATTTTAATTTAATTTAATTTTAATTTAATGTGGACTGAGATTGTCGAGTTACCGAAATGTCGAGTTTTAGAGAATAAGGGGTTCTGTTATTCACAGCTCATCACATAATACTACGAATTACACAAATGCATATTGTAGCACTATATAGGAAACAAAAGTATAAAATAGTTTAACGTTTATTATGTATTAATATGTTCCCCTGTGTCCGGTCTCTTTAACACATCCAATTTCATTTCCATTGGCATGTTAAATTGGCTTTTTTCTCGTTCGACATTTTCACTGACACAAACAACTCAACACAACACTGACAGCAAGCCTGAAATCTTGAAAACTGCACTGTGACCAGAAATGTGTAACTGAAAGTTTAGTTTACAACGCACAGTGGTACTTTTGGACGTGGCGAATGACCTTGCTAGGATCTGCACGAGCGACATCGTGCAAATTGATGACGGGGGTAAGGTCTCTGTTTCCTTCCTTGAAATGAATAAGACACTGCTAGTAATATGAGATGGCACTGTACTTATGTAATCACGCACGCTCCACAATATTTATGTACTCCACGGAAGTCGGAAAATAACCTGACACCCCTATAGTCTTATAAATAAGTAGAAAAGTGAACTCGATCATAAACCATTGCGCAATTCGTAGGTCTAAAAAATATATTTTACTTGGTAAAGCGATAAACCTTCAAACCTTCTAAACAAGTGTTTGTGCTATGTATCCACATTAGCGACTAGTGTTTGGTTTTGTGACAATGGTCTGTTGGCTGTGCATGTTCTGGCTAGATATCAAAGGTCATTACGGGGTCAGTGCTTCTCTTACTGTGAGGGACAATGTGGTAGATTGTATACGTACACTAATTAAAATTTACCTATACTATTCATGCCATATAGTAGGTAATATAAATTATTACAGTCAAGTTTAACGATAAAAGATTTCAAGAATTAAAATATAAATAGTCGTCGAGTTACACGGAATATCGAGTTATTGTATAATACTTTTTAAGGGTTTTTATTGCACTATTCTGCATTTTTCTAAACCTCGGGACGTTTTATTGCGTATTTATGCATTTTTAAATACATCTTAGATACATTTTGCCCTTTTTTGTGTTTAAGAGCAACGGAACACTTCCTTTCTTTCTCATATGAGTGTCTACCATTTTAAGGAATCCTAGGACTGAATTTTGAACTTTCTATATTTTTATAGGTATGTAATCAATACTTTGCACACTTAAGGGTGTTTTTGTTATGAACTACTGCGCAAAGTTTCAGCACAATATGCTTTATAATTTTGACGGAATTAATTATTCAATTTATTCTTGTTTCTTCTTTCTTTCTTCTTCTCCCCATATGTAGGACTTACACCTCCTAGGACTTACAAGCCGTGCCTAGGCTCAGACGTCTGTCGGGGAGCAGAGCAACCTCTGGACCGGACAGAGTGAAGACTTGGAAGCGGGTGGTCAGCCAAGCACAAGGTATGAGAGTGAGGAAGAGAATGATATGAAATGCAGGCGAAATCGATGATTGGAAAGGTGATAATGGAGCAACTGGTGGAATGAGTGGCGGGGGAAACCGGATAACCCTGACGCCGCTTCGTGTACCACGAATATCACATGAGGGTCCCTGGGATCGAACCCCGGCCACCTAGGTGGTAAGTGAGCCATGGCACCGCCATTCAATTTATTCACAATGCGAAAATACCTTAATATTAAAAACATTCCACGTGCATCATAAACTAACATAGCACCACAGATTGATTATTTTATAAACTCTAATTGCCCAACAAACACCACCAATCTCTGACAGGAAGAAAAATAGTTACCTTTAAAGTAATTAATTTATTTCCTTTGGTGGACATTGAAAATATAATTTTAAAACTATTTTTGGAGTATTTAGTTTCTTTAAGCTAAAAGAACTTTCAGATTTTGAATCCAAAGACTGAAGTTGATGTCACGTAAATGGAGCACATGCAGGGAAATTCTAGGAGCATAGTACAAAATTGTATGTGCATGGAACAGATAGTGTATTAAAAAATGTAAGGTCATCATATATTATGATCATGAATCAGATTACCTGTGTGGCCTAAAACTGCCTCGCTGTATGTATCACATCTTCCCTTTTTGTCCAGTAGTCTCCCCTTTTATAACTTCACCGCTTCTTCCCGCTGAATTTGGTACATTTTTAGCCCTTTTTGGCCCATATTTTGTTCAAATACTGCCGAAACTTTAAGTAGAAAAGGGACATTTAAATGTAGCACGTGAAACACTTATAGGCTGCATTAGGCCTTTAAAATGGCAGAATGTAAACAATTTTGCTCCCAGGCAATAACTGAAGATTTGGGGAATAACTATACTGATGCATAAACCTAAAGATTGTCAATTTGATAATTTTTCGGTCAGTTTTAAGTCTCAGTGTCCCTTAATATGATTGGATTAAAAACTATATAAATAAAAAAATCCTACAAAAGCTGTAATTCTGTTACAAATTTAACAAATCATGTTAACTAAGTAAAGACGTGATTGGACAGGAAAATCTGCAAGGTTTATAAGAGAAAAAAATCTGATGTGTTGCCCTCGCATGACTTTCTCTACTCTTGTACTAAAACCATACTTACAAACTTTTATTCCTATATGTTCTTCATGTTAGTTCAGACAAACATTTGCAGAAATTATTTTATCTTCTTGTAGATACAAGGAGAATATAGGAATCCAATAGGGTTTGAGCAATAGTCAAATCTTTTAAAGCTTTCATATTCCATTCGCTTTGCACGGTTCACATATTAAAAAATCTTATGTGTTGCACTCACATGACTTTCTCCACTCTTGTACTAACCATTCTTACAAACTCTTATTCCAGTATCTTCTTCGTGTTAGTTGAGATAAACATTTGTATAAATTATCTTATTGCTTATTTCCTTGTAGGTGCAAGGGGAATATTGGAATACAGTAGGCTTTGAGCGATAGTCCAATCTTTTAAAGCCTTGAGATTCCGTTCTCTTTGCACGTTTAACATATAAAAAATGAACAACGATGTTCCATTTCCAAAGTTTTAAGTTTTCCGAAACTGACAGAAATAACAAGCAATATCGACGAAGTGGTTCACCCTACAAGAAAATTTATTTTGACATAAGTTGTCCATTTTAGCAGGATCTGCATTTGTTGTATGCTAAGACTTGGTCTATGTCTAACGGTTTACCAGTTATGCAAAAGTCGTCCAGAGTAAATACGACTACAGAAGCTATAGCCAGAAAATTCTAAACATACATTTCATTTGTCATAAAAATATATCAAACATATCACATTTTAATCAAAATCGTTAGAGCCATTTTCAAGAAGATCAAAATTTTCCATGTAAAGGGTAGTTTAGGGTGGGGCTATTTTCTTCAAAATCTTCGTGTCGTATCCTTGAAAGACATTAAACTTAAATATCAAATTTGGTTTTTAACCGACTTTTCGTTTTTGAGTTATGCTGTCCACAGACTGATAAACACAAACACTGACACACACACACACACACACACACACACACACACACACACACACACACACTCATTCACACACACAAACACACACGGACCTTTGTCTAAAAATGCCTTTTTTTGGATTCAGGGGTCTCAAAACATATATTTCCGGTGAAATTTCGACATCGAATTTTTGGGTGGAATACAGTGCATCCTCTACTTACCAGTAGAAAAATTAAAAATGGAGATCTCATTAAAACACAACTTATATCCAAATGCATGTTTTGTGGAGTGAACTATTCCTTTTTATTTGTGTGAGTTTTGCAATACTTATACTTTTCTCAAACGGAAGGTGTTATTCACCTTATTATGTCTTGGCCTGCAAGAAGAACGGAATTTGAAAGCTTTAAAAGCATTGACTATCGCTCAAAGGCTATTGTATTCCTATATTCCGCTTACACCCAAGAAAATCAGCAATGAGATAATTTCTACAAATGTTTATCTGGACTACCATGAAGTAAATAGAGGAATAAGGATTTGTAAGAATAGTTAACACAAGAGTAGAGTAAGTGCAACACATCAGTTCCAGTTCTACCTCTAATTGTGTGCAATAGCTCTGACACATTCAAGTTGTCCGTACTACAGCTTTTCCAAATTTCACATATACACTAGCTCAAGGAGATAAAAGAGCTAAGTTAGTATCCTTTTAGATGCGTGGTAAAGCCGCGCAAGATAATCAGCTCTCCACGAAAATTAGCAGACCAAGAGACGTCAGCTTGACTTTCATCATAAATTAATGGCTCTCGGTTCCGTTCTTGCAGTGGTCTCTGCGCTGAAATATTCAGCAGCTGCAAACAAAACAAGCGGAGCTTCTACCCCCAAAAAGTTTCCCTCAACCCTACTGCTTTACAAGAGCAAATAAACATTCACTACGGCTGGTTGCTCAATGCAAACTGGCCGCACGTCGTATACACTCATCTCACACATCACATAGCTGGACACGCATGATGACACAGCAGCAAAGCGACAATTCCAAATGGTTGTGCATGCTCCAAGCAAAACCTTGTGCGTCTTTATAACAACTTATTTTATACACATGTATGTAGCGATTTAGACCCCCTTTGCAATTTATCCTTCATATATTAGCCCTTAATCGGTGACGCGACGTCTGAGTGTCATCTAGGGGTTGCTCCTTTATGGTAGTAATACTTAACATTGTTAATTTAATCCTTTATATTTAATTACGGCCTCCTTGAGCATAAGTTTCACATATGATAATTCTTTTAGTTATAGTAGTAACAATTTAAAAAAAATCGAAAACGTTAATCATCCAAGAAATTAGAAATGGAATGCATTGTTTCCTATTTCCAGGGCCACAGTAACTATGCGTCTATATCCGTTTTCATAAAGACATTATTTTCTAATACAGGACTAAATACAGAGTGTTAATTTTTCACAGTTAGGTCACTGTTGAGAAAACGTGCACACATAAAAGAATTGGTCCTTTTCCCGACATTTTCTCGCGACACACTGGCAAATTACACATATCCAAGACAGTTTTTGCAGATTTATCTAATGCATTCTAAGAACACATAAGTATGTTGCACTTACAACACATAATAGGAAGTGCTTTTTTTAGGGTGCTGAGGTATATGACAAGTTTTCCGAATTTCAATGAAGTTCTTAGATTCATTTGAACTCGCTGGGCTGGTAAGTGTTAAATAACGAGCCGAAAACACTTTTGATCATAATACATGAACATGAGGAAATTATAATAACATAACTCGAGATTATATTACAAAGTGTCTTATGAAGTAAATAATGTTGTTAAATATTTTAGGCTTGGCCAAAATAAATAAATAAATTACTTAAGCCGATACTAGCAATAACCGAAATAGTCATTGACAATAGTGCATTAAAATCGATGAGTTGCATTCGCATGATTTCTGATCACTCTTATGCATACTATTATTCTTACAAAATTCTCTTCTTTTGTCTGCTTCATCTTAATTGAGCTTTACTTTTATTACATATTTACGCATTTCTTGTAAGGATAAGAAGGCTGTCGTATGTGGACCGCCTTACGATAACTTTGGAATTCCACAGGAAGATTAAAAAAAAATCCCCCATTTGAAATTTTTATTTTCTCAGAAATGGCTCTAACAATTGATATTAAAATACAACATGTTTAAGATATTAAAATGAAAAACAATATATATGTATTTTTTTTAATTTTCTCGCAATGGTCTGTGAAGATCACTTCATTCAAAAGAAATTTTATATGGCTGTAATCGTTAAGAGATAGAAAAAAAAACCACACACACACACACATACACACACACACACACACACACACACTACATAAGAAAATGTTGACCCCTTTAAATTATGCAATTTATTTAACGTAACGTTTTGTGTCATCAGCCATTTTCGAGATATGCGTTATTGACTTCAATAATTTGTTCAACTTGTGCAAGCTCTAAGTCATGTGGCTATTCACGTGTTTTTCGCGATTTCATGAAAAGGTTATGTAACTTTTAAGGCATAGCAAGCCACTTCTAAGTACCTGACCTTGGAATTTATTTCCTCTACGGACCTTATACCTACAACGAAACGTATTACCACGCTATATCTGGAGATGTTTATGTCGATTGACGCGAAATAGGTAGACAAATAAGTTTGCAGGAGAATAAAACTAGAAAGTTTTAGGACCTCGGCCACTCTGTAGGTGGTGATTATTAGCATGACTTAGATTCATAACATTTGTTAATTTAATCTTTGGTACCTTGCTTTGACGGGCTGAAACAACGAACATTTGGCATGCGTGAGGCAATCACATTCCAGGAATCTTCCGATAAAAAATCAGTTCGAAAGTTATTTAATTTTGACGAAACCATACGTCTGCAAAGTCGGCTTTATGATGCAATTAAAAGACTGGCTTTTGTTGAAACGAGTTTCTGATTATCATCATGGAAGCAGAATTCGAAAAAGCCAACCACAAGAGGAGAGGGTATGGCATAACGCTTTTATCTAACATCCGTTCGGTAAACGTCGCTTCACTGACGTGGCTTTGAAATGATTTTGTATAGAAAACTCACATTAATAAACGGCAGCACATTTTTTATATTTAATCTAGTAGTAAGCTCATTACATCCAACACAAAGCGACAAAAATGGAGCTTGTTCCACTGCATATTTCATTACGTACGACATCGAAAGCAGAACAAGGACAGAAATACCAACCAAAATAAAAGCGTTGGCGCTTTCATCTGTGGAGAATGAATATTAGTAGACTGGACATTCCCTGGCCTCCTTCTGAAACGGAATGATTTAGATGTGATATCTGTGGTGTGAATTTTAAACAAATGCTTTATATAATCGGACACTACAGGGGATGAAAGATTGAAATTTCAGGTTTATAAAAAATTCAGGACGATTATTCAAACATGTTTAAACTTTTAAGCGTTATGACATTATTTGCTTATTTTAAATGGAATGTTTACTTTCCCTACTACGTATAGTAGGTGAAGTATTACATCCCACCAAAAAATTCGATATCGAGATTTCATCTCAAGTACCTGTTTTGAATCTAAAAGAAAAGCATTTTAGAAAAAGCTGTGTGTATGTGTACGCGCGCGCACGTGTGTGTATGTGCGTCTGTGCGTGTGTGTGAACAACATCGGCAATGAAAACACGAAAAGTTTGTAAAATACCAAACTTAAATTTGAAGTTCAGCATCTTCCAAGTATGTGACACAAAAGTTTTCCCCCACCCCAAACTATCCTTTAAATGTAACATTTTTCCAAAGTTTTGATTTTATAAAAATGGCTAATAATTTTGATTAAACTACCATACGTTTAAGATATTTTATGTCTCATAAAATGCATATATTGAATTTTCTGGTAGTGTCCTCAGAAGTCCTACCGTAAAGAGATAGGCAGTCTTACTACATAAAGGACGTGGTTCTCGTTAAAGACACAATTTATGTCAAACGCATTTTTTTAAAACAATTGGTAGAGTGAACCATGCCTGCACTTATCTGCCTAAATTTTCCAATACCCATATTTTCCTATACTTTCCTCCATGGGAAGTCCTTATTCATACTTTTATCGTTTGGTCATGCAAAGCGAACGAGAATGGAATTTTAAAGCCATCACATAGCGACCAGTTTTAAAAGATCTGACTATGGTTGAAAACCTACTTTTTCCATTATTCCCCTTCCAGCTACAATAAAATTAGCAATAAAATAATTTCTACAAATGTTTACCGCGGTTAACATGAAGTAGATAGAGGAATAAGCGTTTGTAAGAATAGCTTGGACAAGAGTAGAGACAGTCATGTGAGTGTAACACATAAATTCTTAGAATAACAATTAAATGTAAAATACTCACTGGGCATTAACACACTCAATAACAATACATCATACATTTTTGCCGCATAATGTTTCAATGTGGAAAACTGGTGGATATGTGCAAATAAAATAGTACCTTTGTATCTTTCATTCATTAGATTCTCGCTGCCATTTCACCTTCTACACGACTTAGCGGTGCAATGAAATATGCACGACGCAGCCTCTGCTTCTGGGCGATTCACCCGCTGAGGAGTCGAACCCAAGAGTTATCCAATACCGCGCCCGAAAATTTGGAAACTACTAAGGACGTAACTAAAGAAAAAATATTGAAATTAATTCACGAATATATTAAAAGAATTTGGGTTTTCTGAGTAAAGTACTTTCATTAAAATAATAAATGTACATCTAATGAAATATCTAAATATATTATAATAATGTCCTGCCGTTGTAATTCAGAACAGAGAGTTTTAGAGGGTTAGCGATAAAGTATGTTTCTCATAATCTCTTTCCAAATCGTATGAACATATACAGCATTACGGTAACACAAATCGCTCTGCAGTTTCAGGAAACTCCTAGATTGCTTCGGTAGTAACAATGGAGGGACTTACATCATCTTTGAATAGGTGTAATGAAATTATTTTCCCCTCAATACACAAGGCCCTGCACTTTACCGGTAACTACAGCAACAACAGAACGTTCGTTCTCAACATTACGATATCTGAAGACCTGTTTGAGGAGCAAGCAGATTGAATGGACTGGCGTTAATGTGTGTACATAAAAATTTGGAAATTAAAATTCAAAATGTATGTAGTTACGGGATAAAATGTGCGAAAAGCCTCGTCGGCTTCTTCTTTAAATGTAATTATATAACTATGTAAGGCAATTGTCGGGTGGTTCACCTGTTCCTTATTTTTGGAGATAGGCAACACTTCATACTAAAGGCAACACGGTCCGAATTACCGTGCTTGTCGACCATTTGGTAGTCATGCTCTTCATGGGAAAATAGACCTTAGCAGCAGTCCATTCTAAAAGCATGCGCTGCTAAGGTATATTTTCCCATGAAAAGCAGGTTAAATTTGCATGACTACCAAATGGACGGCAAGCACGGTAATTCCGACCTTGTTGCTTTCAGAGTATGAAGTGTTACCTGTCTCCAAAAACAACAAACAATAAGGAACAGATATGCATACGATGAAATTTCCAGATTTTCTAACTCCAGCGCCTGATCAGATCCTCCCTCCCCCCGAAAACAAATCCTATATCCACCCCTGCCAAACTGGATACATATTAGAGTACCATTTATCCAAATATCTGAACCTATGACTTTAACATCCTATAAAAATAACTATTTTAGGTCATTACATCCTAGGGTCAAGGGTTAACCAGAAACTACGTAAACTATCAAACGTCAAGAAAATGTACAAGTTTAACGCTTTGGCAGAGTGCTTCTAATTCATTTGCATTCCTAAGTTATGGAAAATATGAAATTATATCAACAGGCATAGTCTATTGGTCCAGCGTTCAGAATTCATATATCGTAGTTCAACCCTCTTTAGGTTACTGGGTGGTTTGTAAGAACTAGTTTGGTACTTCTTTACCTACAGTGACTGAGCTTACTTCAGAAAGAGATTCGAAAATGCCCTATAACGTTTTTCTCCACAGGATTCACTACATATAGCAGTTGTGGTTATTCATTTTCTCTGCAAACTGAATTGCGAATCTTTGGTAAGTGGAGTGTCTCGCATATTTTACAAGACTTAATATCTTGGCGTCTCATTTGAAACACCATATACCGCTTGCACTATTCTCTCTTCAATCCTTTGCTGTGGTTTCTTTATTGTTATTACTCTCCAAAACAATTCTACGCTGAGAATCAAATTGCTTTCTACATAAATATCTTCGTTTCCTAGCAATTTCCTTTGCAAGCAATCTAGAAGTTCTGCAATATGTGGTTAAGTAGAATTGCCGAGAGGAAAAAATTCCTTCCTTGCTTTATAATCTTATGCTTCAGAAAGTCTAGCACTGAGCACATTCAAAGGCCTAGTGTGGAAGAACAATTTATTCAGATTTCCGTTTGTATAATACTTATAATTGTATTACAATTACAGTGGAACTTGAATAATTCGAACCTGATGGGACAAGAAAAAATTTCGAAATATCTAAAAGTTCGAATTAAAAATGTAAGTCTAAAATTGATATTTTAGTAACACACTTACACATATCTGCTTTCAAACGAACAAGGGTACCACTTCAAGGAATGTTTCTGTCCCGTGCTTGCTTAAAACACTTTAACACGCACTCGTCGACAACAGCATTTTCCGGTTGTCTTATTCTTTTTGGACTCTTTCCATTTTCACTCGATGCTTAAAATCTTCTGCTTGTTCTTGAAATAAATTGACAAAGTATTCGATGGTATTTCCTATTCTTTTGCAATTTCAGGCTTGTTCTTCAGACCCTTTTCAAGTTCTTGAATGACGGCGGCTTTTTCCCAAAAAGTTAGCTAGTCTTGTACCGGTCACGCGGTTTACTAAGAGACATAGTGGCATTGATTTGCAACACACCGAACAGTACGAAGCCCAAGCGACAACTAAAGGAGCACGTGTTTTAAACGAGAGGACATGGGAGCAGGTATAGAAGCTCAAGGCCGGCAGCTAGGAAAGCTATTCCACCCCGAAATTGCATTCCGATTGCATTCCGGGAAAACAATGGCAAACAATGATCTCTTTCGCAGAGAAACATGGACGAAGTTATATTGAATTTTCGTGTTTAGATGAATTTTCGACGGATATTTCTGAACAAAAACTTTGAATTAAGGAAAAGGAAATTCGACTCACAGGTGATTATTTTACATTGCTTTAATACAAAATTCAAGGGACCAAGAAAAATTGTCGAACTAACGACGATTTCGAATTCTAAACGGAATTATCCGAGTTCCGCTGTATTATGTCATGCAATTATATGACAATGCTGTATGACATTATTTTATAAACATAAATAGGTAAGCACGAAACAAAAGCTTACTACAGGAGGAATTAAATTTGTTTGTTACATACATTTATACGCAATCAATATTTTATTGCTGTGTTTCCGGGATATTGGTTTGAAACCATCGATTCGCTTAAGAGTATGATTTTATAGGGATGTATAAAGGTAATACTTGTTGGCATAGAGTCTTTCAAATATTTACAAAATCTTCAGAGTTAATTTATAGAGACACCAAATCTACCCTAATAGCACTCCATGTTCGCGGTTGTAATATTCTATCCTTGTTTACCAAAGCATTGCTCCTCCAACTTCTTTAGAAGAGAACAGTCTTTTCGGTCTATAACAGCGATGTCCAACGTTTGCGAAAGAGGGGAGGCTGGGTTTACCTACTTCCACTTTATGCGGACTGCGCCACTGTTTTGACACTCAGACGCGCATTGCGTTGCAGTGGCGGTTTGGCTATTGTATGTTGTGTTTTATTTACGAACGCACTTTGAAATCTTATGCGATAAACATCTGTTCATTAGTGACTTCTTGGTACTCTTATGTTTTAGAAGTCTATCAATATTTGGCGACAAAGTCGAAGATACGTCTATAAGCTTAGATGTTACACCAAATGATCGCGCGTAACCTATTGCCATAGAGACTTTAAATGTGGTTTTATTTGGAGAAACTCTATTTGTAAATATATGTAGAGCTATACTCATTCTTATACATGCTATTCTTGCAAATGCTTATTTCTCTGTATATTGCATTTTAATCGACAGAATCATTTTCAGAAATTATCTTATTGCTAATTTCCTTTTCGGTGCAAGAGTAATATGGGAATACTAGAGGCTTTAAGCCATAGTGAAATGTATGAAGAGCTTGTTGCTATGCGATGAGTTTGAAATTCCGTTCTCTTTGCAAGGTCAATAGATAAAACAACGAATAGCATATTCCCATTTGAGAAAACTATAAGTATTGAAAAATCCAAACAAATAATAAAGAATAACTCGGAAATGGTTCACTGCAAAGAAAAAAGAAGTATTTGACATAAACTGTGTGTTTCAACGTCATCCATGTATTTTATTTAGTAAGCTTTTGCCTCTCTCTTACATCATTTATGTAAAAGTCATCCAGAATGAAGACGTCTTCTGAGGACATTCCCAGAAAATACAAGTTATGACTTAGAAACTGCCATGGAATCGCCTGTTTGTGCCCATCTCTGGATACTGTCCGTTCCTCCAACTGAAGGAGGGCAGTGGTTAATAGCCGCTCATTAAGTAAGGGTTTCCAAAGAGACAAGGTTGGACATCACTGGTCTATAATATGGAGCGCTTATGGTCCAAGCTTTTTGGGAGGTTGTTGCTGGGTTGTTAGGGGTATAAACATATATATATGGCAGCACTCTCGCTCAGCATAAACACCAGAGGCATTCTCGAAAGGTACCAAATTTTTCTGGCGGTTTCTTGTCTCTCTGTCTCTACAGCATTGCACATATTTATGGAACGTCGCAACAGCTATATAAGAGAGCACTCTCAGGAGAAGTTCGTCAGGAAGTGAGTTACTGGGTGAGCCTGTGGTGCGACAGAAAGTGCTGTTCCCCGAGCGAGTGTTTGGCGACTGCTGTATCCTGTGGTGATTGCTGCTGCTCCAACAGTTTAGAAAGGTGTTGTGTTCGATTTCTCAGCCAGTGAAGTGGAGAAGAAGAGACTGTATCGCGCATATTTCGTCATGCGGCTACATTGCGAAGAATAGTCAAGAAACAGTGAAAATTGAACTAGATTACATTATTGGAGTGACAGTGGGAGGAAAAGTGAAGTGACAGTGGAAGTAGAACTATATCACATTAGTGAAAGCTGAAGTAGATCACATCAGTGAAGTGGTAGTGGGAACTCAGCAAAGTGTGTAAAAACACGACAGTCACAATATTATTTACTTCATAGTGACCTAGACTTTAGAGAAATACTGGAGCTAAGAAAGCCGCACGGCTAGTTTCAAGTTCTGTGACGTGCTGTTTGCGAGCTGGCAGCCTGTGGTAGTCTTCAGCAGCGATTTTTCTCACTTAATATTTCACCTAAAACCCAAAAGCCTAAAGGTTTCTAAGTAACAAGATGGAAAGGATTCTATCTCAGATTCTGTACTATCTCCACGAATCAGCGTGTTTTTCGGGTTTTGTTCGTATTTTCAGACCATATTCTCAGTCTTAATGGATTCACTGGATTTAGTGATGAACGTAGTCTTTTCTCTTGTTTGCAATACATGCGATTCGAGCATTAGTATGACAAGGCTCTCATTGTCTGTAACTTTCAACCTTCTTAGCATTGCACTTTGAGATTCGATTCTTCCGTACTCACTAGATATTTAATGAAATGTGACACTGTTCATTGTTATTAACTTTTAGTAAACAAGCGACCTTCCTAGTTTATGTAAGCAAGTAAAAATAGAAGTATTGATTTTGAATGCCTGGGCGAGCCGAATGAAATTTCATCACCATTATTGTTTGCTAATGTCCAAATCAGTTTAAGTGAGTTAAAAAGGAGGAAAATATGCTGTATTGTTAGATTGGTTCTATTTGTGACTTATGATGAGTCCTCAACAACACTCTTCTTTATTTCTTTCATGCTAATTATTTATGTTTATTTAATATAACAGCTCACTATTAACGTAACATACAAACGAAAATTTTATTTTCATGAACAAGGACCTATGGGCATGTGGGGATCTCAACTTGGGGTTCCAGTATTTCTTTCTTTCTTTTCCTTTTTTCCCTATTATTTTCCCTGAATGCAGTAAGTATTTCCTATGCTTATAACGTCCTTAGCACTATTACAAAGTATATCCATGTTATAATCTGACATATTTAAATAATGGGGGTTTGTCTGTGTTTTTTATAAACATGTAGATGGAAGATTAACTAAGGAGACTGAAGTTCTATTGACGATACTTTCGATCTGTAAACTAAAGTTTCGACATTGTGTTGAAGTAATCAATAAAACTTGATAACAATGGTATATCGGATGCTGTAACATATGTGTTATTATTAGCTACGTGATAAAAGAACAAAATAAATACTTTGCTTTTGTACCATGTTTTCATTTCATTACTAGCCACTCTGTAGAAATTGTATGCTGGTATCAGTGCTGAACTTTGATGCATGAAATATATTGTGACAAAGTCAGCGAAAATGCGCGAACTTCGTTTCTTTTCTCTCTTTATTTCCTCTAAAAATTATAAATTCCTCTACTATTACAATTCACAATTGTTCTTCCGATAATCTTTCTCAGTCTTTCAATGTCTTCCTCCAATTCCACCGTCTCTTATATCTTTACTATTACGATACAATCACTTGACGACAGATACACACTCGGTGACAGGCTGGGCGATTCACTCTCGTAACTAAAACTAGCTGTACACGACGACTTAAAACTACTCTGATACCAAAAACTTACTAACTCTAAAAACACACACTCAAAACTGACTGACGGCTCACTGTCTGTCCTATTTATACCAGAACCGGCGTGACGTAACCTCCTTCGAGTTATTTCCACACGCAGGTTTACATGACTCAGCAAAGAAGGTTCTAGAGATTGCTGGACACTGTGGTTTTCTCACGCTCTTCGATCCCATACATACAGTTGCCAGATGTCCTGTAGCCCCGGACCTCCTTTATGTTTTGCCTGCAGCATTGTTTTTGTCACGTACACACAGTCGCTTGCCGTATATAAGGTCACCCAGTCACCTCTCGTATATTGTTGAACGACCCAATGTCAAAATATTTTAAAATTGTATGTTCTAGTCGTAACGTTTTAAACCTAGCGCAGAGTTCCCGTCTTCACCGTGTTGCTCATTGTCACATTTTACTTTCGAAGGGCTAAACCGTAATCCCAAAATTAGTGAGGAGTTCAAGGTCATGAATAATTTTCCACTCGTATGCACCTTAGGTTCTTTTTTATCGTTATTGCAGAATGGTTTACAGTGAACAGAAATAACAGTTTTGCAGTAGCATAAAATACTCACTATCTGCGACACATTCTGGCCAGATTCGAAACAAGGCTTCCACATAAACTTAAAGAATATCACCAACCGGGAAACGAAATCTGACAGATACCATGCAATGTGGTGTGAAAAGAGACGGTTATCACCGATTAAACTGAGTGACGATCAATATTGTTGTATTGTGTGTACTGCTGCTGTTTGCAAAAGTAGCTTATTGTGCCAGGTTATTCATTTGAATTAAATACCTTGTTTGCAAAAACCCAGTAACAAAAGCATGGCCATCCGCTACACAGAAAACATCGTGTCGAACATGCCCTACAAAGTGAACGTTTATTAACTCCGGCACTTGAGTTTACAAGTCCAGCTTCTGCATTCTGTTGGTTGCCTGTGGAGTAAGGCAGATGTTCCGCTTAATGTTCTAGTAAAAATGGCTCACTGCCAGCGTAATGAAATTTAATTTAACATTATAAGCAAGGACAAGTTTCAAGTTCACGTGTCATTTTCACTAATTGTAATATGATGTCACCATTCTTTGTATTCAAGGGGAGTTTGTTTTATGATACTTTCTATATTTTATACGTACGATTTGTCCATAGTGTGTTCTTATAAGTGAGGAAAATAAAAACTGAATTTTTCTACGTTTTCTACCGTTTTTTTTTCTAATACAGCAGCCCAGGTGGTGGACGCGGATGATTCATGCAATGTAATTACATATATATGGGAGCAAACGTTCCAGGCCTAAGTTTAGGGTGCTTCCCCGGAAATGACCGGTTATGAAGACTGAGGAAAAACTACTAAGATAATTGAATTAGCAACCATATCGTCTGACATATTTCAATTGCCTAAATGCCCTGTGCCAAAAATGCACACTTATTTTCTGTTTGACTCCCCTTCAAATTCTAAAACGATTATTTATAGAAAAACATCGTGTCTTAAATTAATTTTCTATCAGTTCAGATTACTATCCTATAGAATAATGGTGCGAAAATAGCAAGTTGGAACGTAGATTTCAAAAACCGGTCGGTCACCTTTAACATTTGAGATACAACATCTCATTGTTTACAGCTTTACTATTCAAAATTAGACCGAAAAATGTTTAAACCAGAGAAATGGCTGGTGTCTTTGTGAGAGTACGGCAGAATAGGGCACGCCGATGCACTCTTTGTGTTAACCGCAATGGGCGTGCGTTCCAAAATTTACTTTGAATAATAAAGCTGTAATTAACTTAAACAATGAAATGTTTGTGTTTTGTTTATGTGTTCTGTGCTTGTTTCTTGGATTAAGATTGTGTACCTTACTAAGATAAATGCAATACTAATTTATATTGATTTTGCCGTAAATAGTTAAACTGGGTGGGAGACAGTAATCTATTACATTAACTCGTCTAGCTTAAACGAAGCACGGTAGCAAAAAAAAAAAAAAAAAAAAAAAAAAAAAAAAAAAAAAAAAAAAACTTTCCTTAATAAAAGGTGTTTAAAATAATATTATCTATCAGCTCCCAAAGTTTGTCTAATTTTGGGACACTACAATATAGGAATCGAGAATGTAGAAAATAACCACAGTATAAGTTTCAGTTGTATATTTTTGCACATAGAGAAGATTGTGTTATAACCTTGTATGCTATCATGGAAAGGTGCTAAATGTTTAAATAAATTATTTTCATGTATTTGTTATGCTCACTTATGGAAACCAAGCGAGATGACTCCGTGATAACGTGTGAGGCTCTAAACGGCGGTCAAGGCCAGGGACCGCCAACTGACATGCACGGTGTGCCTATGCAGTACGCACGGTGCCGGCTTGCCTGGTCGCTGCTGGCGAGTGCTAGGGAGATATGCCAATCACTACCTCGCGCAGTGACATTCCGTAATCTGCATTTGTGTTACCAGTAAATAATTAAGCACAGGATAGTAGTGAAGGAACAATTCAGAAACTGTATAATACGTAATTTAATATCTCTCTGGTAGTTGCTATTAAATTATAGATAAAACAACCCAATACCAGTAAGATTATTATAGCCTTCAATCCTATACAACCAAATGATGGCATATAAAAGCAATGTTTTTAACTATAAGAACAAAACAATACTTTGTGGAAATTAACACAATTCTGATCCTGAAACAATTGAAAAATATAAAATAATATTTACTATACAGTGTTAATATTACACAGAATACTTCATGTTAAACGAATATACACGTTTCAATTAAGAATTTTGTACATTCAGTTTTCGGTAGACGCTCTTACTTTCTGACATCTTTTGATTTTCACAATATTCGCCACATTTGGAGACAATGAAACACAACTCTGAATCTTTAATGCGCACTTCAAGTTATTATCACTGATGTTGGCTCTCTGAGGGTTTTTCATAGTTGAAAATAAGGATTCACATATATAGGTCAAAGCAAACATTGCAATCATAGATGCCGCACGCCTGTGTAATCGAGGGAATCTTGATTTAGGAAATCTCCTGAAGAAATTTAGTAAACTTCTTCTGTTTCTGTAACTGTTAGCCAACTCAATGTCACATTTCAAGGTGATACGCTCCAGTTGAACATATTTGGGAATTGGGAGTATCTTGAATATTCATGCTAAATGGTGTAGGGAATAAAGAAAAATCCATTTTTAAGCCCGTGAGGTCGTGAAATCTTTCATCAAACGCCGGGAAAGCAAGTGCAGATTTACAACATAACATACCACTTCCAGGGAATCACAATCACGGATCATGCTTTCCAATCTGGGAAAATGACAAGAATCACCATTTGACAGTTGACGTTCCCATAATGAGAGCATATTTTTAAAAGCTTCAATGCTACAGAACATATCTGTGATTAATTTGCTTTTTCCTTGAAGTATTCAAATGTTCGGCCATAAATGCAAGATCACATTTCCACTTAAAATTCGTGAGCTCTTCAATAGGTTCTCCGCACTTTTCCGTGAACAAAAGTATCTCATCCAATAATTCAAAGAATCTGCTTAAAACCTTTCCTCGACTGAGCCACCTAACTGCTGTATGATACGGTATATCACCATACTCATGCTCCAAATCCTCTAAGAAGCTTTTAAATTGTCTGTGTTTTAGACCGTGGGACCTCAGTTTGTTTACAATCTTCACAACCAGGGGTGAGTTTACTTGCAGCTATAAGCATACATCGTTTAATAAGTGGACCATCAGAAAAACTACTAGAATATCTGGCAATATCTAGTGCTATTTTGTAACTCACATAAACTGAGGTTTCTGCCATTCCACCATCCCCTTCTTCCTGTTCCTCTTCCTGCAATGTGATCTATTCTCTGGGCTTTTGTATCTCTGCAGTGCGTTCTTGTTTTTCTAGGGCTGAATAATCATTAGCATGCAATGTATTAAAATGTCGCTGAAGATTAAATCGTTTCAGCACTTGCAATTTTTTCTGGCAAATTAAGCAAATAGCACCACCACTACATTCCATAAAGAAGTACTCTGCTTCCCATTCAGGATTGAAATAATGTGTCTGAGTGGGTGTCCTTTGCTTTAATGAATGCCCTTCCATATCAAACTGACACTGCAGTACGGACCGCCACTGCTAAGGAAGACAAACCGAGCGCTACCACTGCGAAGCACGAACTGAGGCGACACGGTGCTTGTAGCCCAGCACATGCACCGCGGCAAGCGAGTTGGCTGTGGCTGGTCTAGGCAGACCTTCCTGACCCATGTGTTTTTTTCGGGGGTTTCTCCGGGTCGGTAGGCGAATGCTGGGAAGGATAAGGATAATTAAGGATAATTTCTTGTCCTTCCATTTCGCTTCATTAATAATTTCATTCATTGTTCATCTCGTTGAAACGCGTTGGTTCTTTCAGGATCGCAAGAGTCAGTAGAGACGTTAGGTGCAGCTTGGCAGGGATGGTATGCGCTCAGGACCTCTTTCCATCCCTCGTTGACCGTGGGATTGGGTAGGGGCGGCATATGGAGGCGCTGGACCCCCCGGGGTCCCCTTAAGATGATCAAGGAAGGCCTAGACACTTGGACGTGTTGTCAAACTTGGTAAACCTCAGGGACTTCTGTCAATACCTGTGCCGTTAGTCTGGATCTGGCCACCCGGTGTCTCCTCTCACCTAATCCTTCCTCCCAAAGGTGACCTCTTGAAGGTATAGGTACAGTAAGCTTCAGGTCTTAGTGCCGAACCTCCACCGTATCTCTCCTATTCCAATTCCTAGTTACGTGTTTTTAAAGTAAGTACCGTTTAAATATTTTGCCGCTGCACCGCTGCAGTGAAGATTTTGAGCATGTGTTATCTCTTCTTTCATTCATTAAGAAGCCAGGCGCAGCTTTGAGGGACCGACCTTAGTTTTGATTTTTCCTACTGTTTGAGTGTTTCCAAGTGTTAAAACAGTGGAACGACCCACCGAATGTGAAATCAGATCAGAAATAGATACGTTTTTTTGAATACGAGAAAAGTGTTAGTAAACATTCCTCCCTAATTGTGTGAGCTTTATGGGGAAACAATGCCCGGCCACATACAGCCTAAACTCTAGATCTGATCCCATCATTTGGTTGGGAAAAATGTGGCTATCCTCCCTACAGTCCAATTTGGTACCAAAGAATGTTCATCAGTTTTTTCATCTGAAGCAATTTCTTGGTGGAGAACGTTTCAAAAACGATGATGTTAAGAAAAAAGCGCAGAGTTGACTTTTATTACAGGCGGTATCATTATTTAACAAAGGCTTGCAAAACCTGGTAAACCTGGTTTCCCATTATATAAGCGGCTAAACCTAGAAGTAGTGAAAGGTGTAAAGTAATGAATAATAATAAAGTATTTGGAAAATAATATTCTGTTAAGCTTTCAAAAATTATCGGTACTTACTTTAAAAATACACCTTGTAAGAAATATATAACTAAATCCTGTGTGTCCAGAAACTTTTCATGTCTAAACGACATTGAAGCAGGTCCACTAGAACTGTAAAACCACGACTAACCCTATTAGATTTTTAATATACTTAAATACGATAAATTATTGCATAAACAGTGTTAACTCTTCCCGCGCAAATAAGAAACGTTTGAATGTACTAGGTATCTGGTATACCACATTGCATTTACTAGAAACTCGCTTTTCTCGGACTGACTACAGCAATTGTGTTAGAGTACGTTTCTTGTGTCTTCCAATCACATTAGTGGACGTACATCTTCAATTTACATAGTTTCTGCCAAGCAAGAACGCGACATCAATAACAAATGAAGAAGGACTCATTCTGCATGTGTAACGGTTGGCGAATGATGGATGGACGAGGCGCGCTCTGTACACAAGGAACTGTAATTACCGCCCTGCGCTAATTGCTTGCGTAACCTTTTCTGTGTCGTGACGAGAATAGGGTCAACTAATTTCAGTGTCGTTATGTTCCAAAATCAAATTTCAACAACCAACTCAGTAAGCTGACAGACAAACTGCAGATTACAGAAAATTAATAAAAACTGTAGCTATATCAAGAGGATTTGGAAAGAGACAGAAAGTGTACCGATGGAATAAACTGGCATCTTCTACCGACCGAATACGTCACATATTGATCAATGGAATTCCAATGTAATATTTACTACGGTGGTTATAGGGCTGACACATTTTTGTTCAACAGAATGGATTTTACACCCTATTTTTACTTTCTCTACTGCTAAGTAGGGGAAGTATTGTATTCCACCCAAAAATTCGATGGCGAGATTTCACCGGATGTTTTGAAACCTCCTGAATCCAAAAAAATGCATTTTTAGAAAAAGGTCCGTGTGTGTGTGTGTGTGTGTGTGTGTGTGTGCGCGCGCGTGTGTGTGTGTGTGTGTTGTCTGTGTTTGTGGACAGCATAACTCAAAAACGAAAAGCTAGTTAAAAACCAAATTTTGTATTTAAGTTTAATGTCTTTCAAGGATGCGACACGAAGATTTTGAAGAAAATAGCCCCACCCTAAACTACCCTTTACATGGAACATTTTTCGAAAATTTTGATTTTCTTGAAAAAGTCTTTAACAATTTTGATTAAAATGTCATATGTTTGAGATATTTTGATGACAAATGAAATGTATATCTTGAATTTTGTGTCCATAGCCCCTGTAGCCGTATTTACTCTGAACGACTTTTGCATTACTGGTAAACCGTTAGTGATAGGCCAAATCATACTCTACAAAAAATGTAGATCTTGCTAAAATACACAATTTATGTCTGAATAAATTTTCTTATAAGGTGAACCATATCGGAGATATTCCTTGTTATGTGTGTGAGTTTCGGAAAACTCGTGAAATGGATCATCGTTGTTCATCTTTTATATGTTAAGTGTGCAAAGACAACAGATTCTCAAAGCTTTAAAACATTTGACTATCGCACAAAGCCTACTGTGCTGGCCCCGTGGTGCAGTTGGTACAGCACCTACTGTTCGATTTCTGGCAGGGGAGTAGGAATTTTTCTTCAGCCAAGATTATTCCTCATCCTTCCCTGAGCCTGAAAGTATGTGTGAATCCGCTGTATAAAAACCCCACTGTTAACGGAGTAAAACCAATAGTCAAGGCCACCGATATGACCTCTGCAGTTAAAGGCGGGATATAAATGCAACAATAAAAAAAAAAAAAAAAAAGCCTACTGTATTCTAACATACCCTCGCACCTACAAGGAAATAAGCAATAAGATAATTTGTACAAATGTTTACCTTAACTAACACGAAGAAGAGATAGAAATAAGAGTTTGTAAGAATGGTTAGTACAAGAGTAGAGAAAGTAGAGAGCAGAGGTACATACTCTTCTTTTAAAATAAGTTTAGTCAAAGGAGAGTGTTTACTTAGCTCGAGTAGCTTTACATTTAGCTTATTATCTTTTATTACACGTCATGCCATTTCAATCACGTCATTAAGCAGTAAGAAAGAAAAGAAGGAAAGAAAGAGGGAGAGAAAGAGAGAGTGAGAGAGACAAAGAATGAGAAAAACAAAGAAAAAGGGGAGGGAGTAAGGAATAAAGAAGGAAAGAAAGAAGAAATGACGGAAAGAAACAAACAAACGAACGAAGGAAGGGAGGGAGGAAGAGAGGAAGGGAGGAAGGGAGGGAGGAGAGAGGAGGAAGGGAGGAAGGGAGGAAGGGAGGAAGGGAGGAAGGGAGGAAGGGAGGGAGGCAGGGAGGGAGGAAGGGATGAAGGAAGAAAAAAGAAAGAGAGACAGAAAGAAAGAAAGAAAGAGACAGAAAGAAAGAAAGAAAGAAAGAAAGAAAGAAAGAGACAGAAAGAAAGAAAGAAAGAAAGAAAGAAAGAAAGAAAGAAAGAAAGAAAGAAAGAAAGAAAGAAAGAAAGAAAGAAAGAAAGAAAGAAAGAAAGAAAGAAAGAAAGAAAGAAAGAAAGAAAGAAAGAAAGAAAGAAAGAAAGAAAGAAAGAAAGAAAGAAAGAAAGAAAGAAAGAAAGAAAGAAAGAAAGAAAGAAAGAAAGAAAGAAAGAAAGAAAGAAAGAAAGAAAGAAAGAAAGAAAGAAAGAAAGAAAGAAAGAAAGAAAGAAAGAAAGAAAGAAAGAAAGAAAGAAAGAAAGAAAGAAAGAAAGAAAGAAAGAAAGAAAGAAAGAAAGAAAGAAAGAAAGAAAGAAAGAAAGAAAGAAAGAAAGAAAGAAAGAAAGAAAGAAAGAAAGAAAGAAAGAAAGAAAGAAAGAAAGAAAGAAAGAAAGAAAGAAAGAAAGAAAGAAAGAAAGAAAGAAAGAAAGAAAGAAAGAAAGAAAGAAAGAAAGAAAGAAAGAAAGAAAGAAAGAAAGAAAGAAAGAAAGAAAGAAAGAAAGAAAGAAAGAAAGAAAGAAAGAAAGAAAGAAAGAAAGAAAGAAAGAAAGAAAGAAAGAAAGAAAGAAAGAAAGAAAGAAAGAAAGAAAGAAAGAAAGAAAGAAAGAAAGAAAGAAAGAAAGAAAGAAAGAAAGAAAGAAAGAAAGAAAGAAAGAAAGGAAGAAAGGAAGGAAGGAAGGACGGAAGGAAGGACGGAAGGAAGGAAGCAAGGAAGGAAGGAAGGAAGCAAGGAAGGAAGGAAGGAAGCAAGGAAGGAAGGAAGAAAGAAAGAAAGGAAGGAAGAAAGAAAGAAAGAGAGAGAGAAAGAAAGAAAGAAAGAAAGGTGGGAGGGAAGGAGGGAGGGAAGGAAGGAACGAAAGAAAGAAGGAATAAAGGGAAGGAAAAATCCAACATTCACAATAAAAGCGTTCTGAAAATAAGTGACAATTTACTGAGCGACGTGACTCTTGGTAAAGTGAGAGACTCGCATTCGGCAGGGCATCGTTCGATTCCCGCGGCCGACCTGCTTAATCCATGGGTTTTTTCCAGGGTTTCCTGCGTCATCAAGCGATATTTGCTAAGGACATTTACACATCCTCCGAATTTCTTGTCCTGTCTTTTAATGTAATTTCCATATGGCTTTTCAGATTTGTCTGTGGGCTGCGTTGTCGCCTAGTGGAAATCTGGATGTCAGGTGCCGTGCGCGAAACTCACATCGAGATGAACTACTTGTAGCTGTAGGGACCCGCCCTCGCTGGGCGTCCTGTTGTAGTTCACCGGCAACCCGTTGGGTACTACCATCTCATCGTTCCGTCCGGGCTCTGACGTACAAAATCCAAGCGTCATAATTGCGGAATCGCCTCCGATATGAAATCAATTAATCAGTCAATGAATCAATTAATCAAGTATTGACTTATCACCAGACTCGTTACTCAAAATTGCCTGGGTAGATTTGGCCTTTAGACAATGGCGTATGCAAGGTTTCGGGGCCCTCCTGGAATTAAATGTTGGGTGACCTTCTTACTAATAAAGCTTAGAAATGCAGAGATTAAAGTATTACATAGTTACTCACATTGAATAGCATGAAAGTGAAATAAGCTCAAGAAACGATATCTGAGGTACCCACAGCCCGTCCAGTTGGTCGTGGCACTCATCTACACATGCGCAATAGCAGAGACCTGCCCACATGGATAATAAGAGAGGTGGGGATTAGTATACCACTTAACTACACAATTATTGTTTACAATACGTAAACACACTCTGCTTGTGTATATGATGGCTTCAAATTTGAGGGAAAATATGGAAAGCTTTGCTTTTGTCCTACTGCTCGTATTTCAAAGTAAGGTTTTGTAAAATAATGAAGTCCAGCCGCAGCAAACACATCATTCCAGTTGGCGCTCAGAAACCCTTCAACTTCATTCAACTCATGGGAGCTACACATTTCATTTTCAATACTCAGAATTGCTGCAGCATTTAACCTGGCCTCGTACATTGTTTAAATTAGCTTCAATTTAGAAAATGATCTTTATACCGCAACAGAAGTAACTGGCACAGTCACATATAACTGAAGAGCTCTGGAATACTGCTTGCAAGGAAAGTGTTTTCAATGAACGAAAATCTAGCGTGATCTATGAGGCACCCTTTTTGGAACAAACAATCGTTAGAAGGCATGCCACTGAGCATCTGGTTAGAACAACATACATTGATTTATGTTTATACCTGATTGACAATTTCTAAAATAAGCCAATTTATTAGTCAATCGTCTACATTTTCGCATAGGTACTAGTCGTACATACTATGTAGTTTGTCGGGATTTTATAACAAAAGTATTGAATAAAATACTGTGCCTTAATGAATATGTGAATGAATATGTGATTGTGAATGCTTTTGAGAGCATCCACACTTGGAGGTAAACTTATTTCACACTTTTACGCAAGAAAGGAAGGAAATCCTTACATGGTACACACCTACACTTCCGTATTTAGTAGGTCATCAGTGACCGATGGCGCAGATGCTTGCGTTATTGTACCTGCTGTCGTTGGTGCTAGGTGGTGTTTGGATGGACTTCCGCGCATCTCTATGGCCTGGCTAGCTGTGACCCTGTGTGACACCCTATGATTTCCTCACTTCATTCCTGCCTTCTGGGGTGTGGTAGCCACAATATATCTAAGTCGCGGTGCACGAGGTATCCCCTCCGTGTTTACCTATATTCTATACCCTATATGTCATCAGTGAACTGCATCTATTCCAGCACTTCTTCCTAGCGATTTTATAAGGTTGAATTGAATATAAAATGTCCTGTTTAAGAAAACTATTAAAGGCAGTCTGGAGGCCTCTAAAGAACTGGAGCTCCCCGCACCGCAGGTTTTGCGGGGCCGTTATTTGCTCACTGGTTTTAGAACCTGGAATGACAATATACGAGTTGCTTTCCTTTAGCTTCCTATTGCTGTACAACGATCTAAATAGTTATTCATGATACAAGGATGAAAAGGAACATTTTATTTTGTGAGTGTGATTCCGAAACGAGGCTGCAGGCCGAGCTGAGGTTACCTACAAGCATCATACACTATTTTTAGACAGTGCTAAATATTTATAGGTATATTATATATTATATGTAAATATACCTTATTGTTTTACCTTTTTCATGGTTATGACTGTCAACGGGCTGCGATGTTCAGTTATTGCCTTGCTTTAGGTGTTGACAACATGACTTACAAAACCACAACATTCCACATAAGCGAGACAGTGGAAAAAATAAAACGATGTTATATGTAATGTTGAACTGGTTTCCTGATTTTTTAGGTAAGAATTTTAATTTCACTCTCTCTGCTGTTTGTGAAACTTTAATAGGTTCAGTACAGTGCCTATTCACTTTCAAATGACTCGCCATTTTATACAAGCATTGTATAACTGAGATTCGTGGCCTACTTGAATGAGGTCATGGTCACATTCTGTAAGAACCCAAAGTTGGTATTACCGGAGTGTTAAAAGATTTTGAGCACTGAGTGCAGGAATTTTATACTTTTAACAGTCACAAACTGCTAAAAGGCTGACTTTTACTATCAACTGTCTGAAAGGATGTTTAAAGTACATCCGCGCTGTGACACCCAGTAACTGTAGTTGCATCAAGTTCCGAGATTTTCAATTTAAATGCCCTCGTATTCCGGAAATGCTTATGAAATATCAGCAGATGTTACCTACTTCCATTTCCTGGAAATCACATTTAGTCTGTAAATAACCCTTGACGTTGAAACTGTCACAGGAATGTTCGAGTGATCTTGTTTGTTATGATTCATGGAAATTTTACATTCTGTATTGCCTCTTTGTTTGCTGTTTATTTATTAATGTTACAGCGTTACACATTTTTGAACTAATACAAATATATATCAAACAAATATTGAAAAAGCTGATACGTAAAGATTCCCCCTACTAGACCATCAAATTAAACATTTTGCAAATTGCACATAGTCTGTAGTCAGCGAGAAATCTCTCATCGGTTGAATTATTTCTGATGTTGCGCGGAACGCAATTTTCTCTCTTTATACGGTTATTTAGCATGCGCTAGTAATAAACTCGATTAGTAGCAACATAGTCGTACATAAGAGTTATTAAAACAATGTGATACAAGCATCACATAGATACCAGTGTTACCGATATAGGCGTATAGAATTACACCGTTTTGTTGTGTCTCCTGTTTTCTCCATAGAGAATATGAATAGGTGTTGCATATTCGTGTTTCTTTCTATTGTTTCATTAGTGCACTTCCCTTCAACCATTGCGATCATTTCGAGAGCTTTTCCTGTAGAAACAGCCAATGGTGTTACTTCATTGTCAATTTTCAGTTTATCTGCTAGGTGTAGTAAGCAGGAGAAGTATTGCATTGGATCCGAAAATTCGATGTTGAGATTTAACCGGAAATATATATTTTGAGCCCCCCTAAATTAAAAAAAACATGCGTTTTTAGAAAAAGGTCCTTCTGTGTGTTACTGTGTGTCTGTGACTGTGAACAGCATAACTTAAAATTGAATACCAACCAAAGTTGGTATTTAACTTTAATATCCTTCAAGGATTCAACACGAGGATTTTGAAGAAAATTCCTCCACCCTAAACTATCTTTTACATGGAAACTTTGTCGAAAATTTTGATTTTCTTAAAAATGGTGCTAATGAGTTTGATTAAAATGCCATAAGTAGGGAGATTAGGACAGAGCTGGCCATACTTTATATGGGCAAGATGGCCGCCATACGCAACCTAAGGATTATTAGGTAGGAGGGTAGAAGGACGCAGGATGTAGGTGTCTAAGGCTGATCATTTTTAAGGTGTATAGCAGCGTATGTATGTCTTTATACACGTTCATAATACTTGAGTACATTCTTCACTATATCGATGTATGCTACCTAACGCAACAGTTGTCTACCTTGTTTAAATATATTATCCTAACATAATGACACTCCTCCCACATCGCCTCGCCAATCTAACCAAACCTAACTCCCGCTCTTTTTACTCTGGTCTTTCATAATTTAATCTAAGCTAAGTCCCTTAGTTCTACACGTCTAACCTAAACCAACCTAACCACCTAACCAAAGCTTAACCTAAGCTCCTTAGTTCTACACGTATAACCCAATCTAACCTAACATAAACCAGCCAAAACTAACCGAAGCTAAGCTAACTTATCTCATTCCCATTTTACTCAAGCATTCTATTCTTCTATAACCTTTCCTAACCTTCGTACCATACCGTTTCAGGCTTAGACATCCCGCTTTCTTTTGCAGATGTTTTTTCAGTAACTTTAGATAGGTACTCCGAAGGTATTAGACCCTCGGACATGCGAACCCTAAGTGTTTTTCATACTTGTCACGGAATGTTAATGCTATTTGGGAGTTAAGTAGCTATTTTAGCCGCTTTTACGGTATTCTGGAGGCTTTTTTACGAATTTTTGAAGGTTTGTCTTGGTTTTTCAATGTTTTCACGTCCTTAATATGCTTTGATACTTTTAATGGGCATGTAGATCCTTTTTAGCGATTGTTATCCATTCACGAATTAACTTCATCCTTTTGTAAATTTATCATGTTCTCTTCTAGAGCATTGCATACGCCCTTTCTAAGACTATCCTAATCTAACCTAGCCCACCACCACCGCCACCGCCGCCACCGCCGCCACTACCGTTACCATCACCATCACCGTTATCGTCACCACCATCGTTACCATCGGCGCCATCCTTACCATCATCACCATCATCACCATCAACCCATATTCTGAATGAAATTGAGGAGCGTTTTTCAAAACTCGATAGATGCACAAAATGCTTTTCTGAGAAAAACGTTTTTTTCTATTTATTGTCAATACTAATTGGTTAGCACAGCAACTATGTTAATCATTCGATTCTCCTTCCTGATATTGTCTTATTTAATGTGAAAAGAAATAAATAGCATAGTTTAACTAGTGCAAATTTGGTGTTTGAAAATGCAGAGTGTTTTTCAAAAACCGATAGATGCTGATTAACTTTTCTGTGTGAGCGAGAAATTAACACATGAAGTTTTGTTATTTTTGTAATTTATTTTTTTATTTTTTATGTATTTATTTATTTTTTTTATTTATTTATTTATTTATTTTTGCTTTTTATTTATGAATTTATTAGATTTTATTTATTTTCACCTTTTTATAATACATAATACAAAACCAACATATTAATGTTTATAAGGATTATTTTATTCGGTGTAAAGTAAGAAACTAAGTACTGCTACATTCACAATAACAATATGTTTTGTTTTATTTATATAAAAACATTGAATACACACAAAGAAATTTCAAACAATATGAATAAGCTTTAACATTTATTAGTTTTGTGCAGTCTGTACATGGTTCTTAGTTCGTTTCTCTTTTCCACATCCGCCTCTGTCTTAATCTTCATCAGTCCCATTTTGCAGCTTGAGCATGTGTCAGTGTGTGGTGTACGGAATAAAAGATTGTAGAAGTTGTAAAATATATTTTTATATTTTGGCAATGAGCAGACTGGTAGATTTCTTAATCTTCCTTCGTTGCAAAATGTTGGTCCACATTTTTCTGATATTACCTTCTGGAGGTAAATATTCTACTTGATTTTGGTCTTCCATAGTGACTTTCTCTACATCTGTACTTATTAATGTCTTGCTTTATAGCAGCAGTACTGCCCTTCTGTAATATTCCTGTTCTGTCACCTCCGGTTTTCTTTGGCGCATTCCCAGATAAGTGAAATTTTCTAACCAGGAAAGATAATTTATCTTTTGACACCCCTGTGATTCCTTGGAAGCTTGCAGCGCATACTGACAATACTCGGCCATCATTAGTTCTCACACTGTATTTAATGCTAACAGGCATCTTTCTACTTGCAGCTTCTTTATTCACCACTCTGCGATTAGGAGATGTAATACTCATATATTTCATAAGGAATTTATCTTGATCTCTTTTGTTGAGCATGGAAAGGTGTTGGTAAAATCCACTTATATCATTATAAGTCAAATCAGCTGCATCACAGTCTTAGGCCCTTTACTTTTAGGATTTTGTGGAGTGCACTCGAGACCCTGTGAACATGTAATTGCTGGAGTATGAGCTTTCCTTGACTTGCATTTTGGTTTCCTTTCCTTGTTTTTGCAATTCCTACCTCCTGTGCATTCTACGACTGGTACAGTTTCACAATCTGAACTGCTGTCCATTGTGCATAGCACAGTGCGGTGTCACAACTAAGAATAAAAATGCCATGTATGCATAACAAAGTTTGCAGAAACTTGCCAGGGTTCGATTCCCGGCAGGGGGTAGGAATTTTTCTCCAGCAAAGATTATTCTCATCCTTCCCTGAGTCTGGAAGTATGAATGAAAATGTGAAATGTATATGTGTGAATTCAACGTATAAAAAGTCCCAAAGACCAAAAAACCCACTTTTAAGCGAGTAACACTATTGCCAATAGGCAAGGCTGCCGATATGACCTCTGCAGTTAAAGAAGGGATATAAATGGAACAACAAAGAAAAAAATGTGATGTGTTGCACTCACATGACTTTCTCTATCCTTGTACTAACCATTCTTACAAACCCTTATTCCTATATCTTCTTCGCGTTAGTTAAGATAAACATTTGTACAACTTATCTTATTACTTATTTCCTTGTAGGTACAACGGAGATATTAGAATACAGCAGGCTTAGTGCGACAGTCAAATCTTTTTGACCTTTGAGATTCTGTTCTCTTTGCACGATTAACATATAAAAAATGAAAAACGTTGTTGCATTTCGCTTAAGTTCCAAGTTTTCCGAAACTCACACACATAATAAGGAATATCTCCGAAATGGTTCACTCTACAAGAAAATTTATTGAGACATAAATTGTGTATTTTAGCAAGATCTACACTTTTGTACAGCAAGATTTTGCCTATCTCTAACGGTTTACCAGTTATGCAAAATTCGTCCAGAGTAAATACGACTACATGGGCTATAGCCAGAAAATTCAAAATATACATTTCATTTGTCATCAAAATATCTCAAACATATGAAATTTTAATCAAAATCGTTAGAGCCATTTTCAAGAATCAAAATTTTCGAAAAATTTTCCATGTAAAGGGTAATTTAGGGTGGGGCCATTTTCTTCAAAATCTTCGTGTCGCATCCTTGAATGACAATAAACTTAAATACCAACTTTGGTTTTTAACCGACTTTTCGTTTTTGAGTTATGCTGTCCACAGGCTGACACACAGACTGACACACAGACTGACAAAGACTGACACAGACACACACATGGACCTTTTTCTAATAATGCTTTTTTTTGGATTCAGGGGGTCTCAAAACATATATTTCCGGAGAAATCTCGACATCGAATTTTTGGGTGAAATACAATACTTCCCCTACTTACCAGTGGAGAAAGTAAAAAAAAAAAGTTTGCGAAATGCATGTGAAATCCAAGCGCACAACCTGAGTTCGCAGTTATTTTCAACGATGTAGCAGTGTACAAAGCTTGCAGAAATGATTGAGAATTCCAAGAATCGCAACAGTGAGATGGCAGTCAATGCTAGCATGCGTTTAATAGAATTCAGGTTGCTACACTCTGGGTCATGAAATCATAAAATTGCATGTATCGAACTTTGCTTCAGCTGAGCTAGTGCATCTATCGAGTTTTGAAAAAAGTGCTACTATACCCTACCTTCTACACAGGAAAAGAATCGAATTTTGCAAGCTCTGATTTCACAGAACGATGCAGAACGATGCCGATACTATATATAACTCAAATACGTAAAATTTTGCATCTATCGAGTTTTGAAAAATCGCTGCCAAATTACACCACCAACATTCGAGTATGAGGAAGCAGATGACCCTAAATCGTTCATCAATAGTATTCAGGAGTATTTTACGGTGAAAGGCATCCCGGAGGAGTACAAAATGACTATTGTGTGGAAATGTTTCAAAGGAAATGCAACAAATTGACTTGATTTGTCAATGGGGACTGATAATAACTTCAGGACATTTGTAGAATTATTTCTGAACAGACAGGCCACTATCAGATTAGAGCTCAGTAATGGAAAATACCAGAAAAATCTGATGTGTTGCACTCACATGACTTTGTCTACTCTGTACTAACCATTCTAACAAGCTCGTATTCCTATCTCCATGTTAGTTAAGATCAACATTCGTACGAATTATCTTATTGCTTATTTCCTTGTAGGGTCAAGGGAGATATTAGAATACAGAAGGCTTTGTGCGACAGTCAAATCTTTTTTACCTTTGAGATTCCGTTCTCTTTGCACGATTAACATATAAAAAAAATGAACAACGTTGTTGCATTTCGCTAAAGTTCTAAGTTTTCCGAAACTCACACACATAACAAGAAATATCTTCGAAATGGTTCACCCTACAAGAAAATTTATTGAAACATAAATTGTGTATTTTACCAAGGTCTACATTTTTTGTGCAGTATGATTTGGCCTATCTCTAACGGTTTACCAGTTATGCAAAAGTCATCCAGAGTAAATACGACTACAGGGGCTATAGCCAGAAAATTCAAGATATACATTTCATTTGTCATAAAAATATCTCAAACATATGACATTTTAGTCAAAATCGTTAGAGCCATTTTCAAGAAAATCAAAATTTTCGAAAACTTTTCCATGTAAAGGGTAGTTTAGGGTTTGGCTATTTTCTTCGAAATCTTCGTGTCACATACTTGAACGACATTAAGCTTAAATACCCACTTTGGTTTTTAACTGACTTTTCGTTTTTGAGTTATGCTGTCCACAGACTGACAGACTGACCCACAGACACACACGGATCTTTTTCTAAAAATGCTTTTTTTGGATTCAGGGGGCCTCAAAACATATATTTCCAGTGAAATCTCGACATCGAATTTTTGGGTGGAATACAATACTTCCCCTACTTACCAGTAGGGAAAGTAAAAAGGACCAATCGATGGCAAATTATTTTATGATGGTAGCTAGGTCAAAAATGCTTGATCCCCCTATGAGAGAGAGAGGGAGAGAGAGAGAGACAGAGCTTATTAATTTAATAATCACCCACTTTCCAGAGACGATCCAACATTATTTAATGATTGTCAAACCCACAACAGTTGCCGGTATGATCGACTTACATCTCTTGAAAGTCACAAATCTAGGCAAGAAACCGGTCAGGCTAGAAACGAGAACAACAATAGGAATTCGCCTAACTTTTTCGGGCAGGGGGCAAGTTATAATCAATATAGAAATCAGGAGACGCGAGAAAGGTATCGTGGTCCCTTCCCGAGAACAGAAAATAATACTTGGGAGAATAGGAGTAGGAATAACTTTGAACATAATCACAGGGGAAGATTTACCGATCACAGAGAGAGAAATGCCCAGATAAATTATTTTCACGCGAATAGATTTAATCGGGATAGAGGGGACAATATTATAGGCAGAGACGTCACTCTGGGAGTGAGTATAGGGAGAGTAATTACAGTGGTGGAACTCGGTATAAAGGCATGGATACATGTACGAAAATTAAAATTTTCTGTTGGAATAGTTACGCATAGTGTATATGCAATGGTATGAGAACCAGTATACTGGCAAATGCAGTCAAATGGTGTCGCATTTGATGTCAGTAGTATCGATATAGAACAAGACCTCAAAGATTCAGGTGGTAGAAAGTGGAACTCGGTATAAAGGCAGTTAGCTCTGTGGGGTGTTAGAGTGAGCATACTTGTCGTTACTGCAGATGGGAAACAGACTATTAGATACAGTGCTTGTTGTGTACATAAATCACTATTGTGACAATGTCATGCGGAAAAGTTATCGTGTGATGAAAAAGCAAAAATCGGTGCGTACAAAGAAATGGGTCTCTCTAATCGTCAAACTGCCAAGAAGTTGAATCATTTAAGTTCACTGATAGATAATTTCATTTGATTGGGCACACGATATGGACAGAACGGAAAATATGGGCAAAGTAGAAAGTTATCGGAGGCATCGAAACGGCTACTTTTGCGCAAAGCAAGGGTCACAAACAGTTATTCTTCTCAACTGGTTGCTGATTTACAGTTTCCAGCAATTCCCAGACGCGTAAGACAAATTTTGGGCTGCAGAAACCGGCTCTAACACTCAAACATAAACAGGCTTGGTTGCAGTTTGCAGAACAACATATGTGATGGACTGCAGAATGGGATAATGTTATCTTCAGTGATGAGAAGATGTTTAATTTAAATGGGACGGATGTATTTCAATTTTATTGGCATGATCTGAGAACAGAGCTAACAGAGCTAACATTCTACTAAGAATGAGTAGAAACTTTGGTGGCGGAAGTCTTATTCTTTGGGCAGCTTTCTGCGCTACAGGTACATGACGCATTGCTTGGCCGAACAATATAATGAACTCTAACATGTACACTGAGCTGCTAGAGACATAATTGATTAGAAAGTATGAGGACCTAGGGGACGAAAGTCTAATTTTTCAATAAGACAATGTATCTATGCATGTTTCTGCTACAACCAAAAAGTGGTTTGAAGAGAAAGATATCGACGTCTTGCCCTGGCCTGCACGTAGTCCAGATTTGAACCCCATCGAAAATCTTTGGGGAATACTTGCAAGAAGTGTTTATCGCAATGGAAGACAATTTGATGCTTTATGTGAGCTGAAAAGAACGACACGAGAAGAGTGGGCGACAATTTCACTGCAAGAGCTACAAACCCTAATCATGCCTCAATGCCTAAGGGACCTTTTGAGGTAATTAGGAAGAACGGAGGTTAGACAAAGTGCTAACAATGCAATAACACAACAGGACAATGAGTGTCTTTATATCAATTTCCATCCAGGAAATAAAAATGCCTTAATTTATTACGTGTGCTATGAAAGAAACTAATTCTGTCATGATTTTTGTATGTCCTATATCTGCTACTTTCATAATAAATTGGACAAATGTATGCTTCAGACATTGTACCTATTACTGTCAGTAGGAAACCTAGTGCCTTTATACTGATTTCCAGCACTGTGTGATGAATTTAGACCAAGTTCTCCACGCCATGAAGAAAGACCCAGAAGTGGTAGGAATTCCCCAGTTAACTTAGAAAGGACAGAAGCTATAAACGTAACCAGACACATGGTAGGAAATAGCCAAAATCAGGGCGCGAACACGGTAGTCAGTAATGGTAATAGAAATGGAACGGGAGCCATCAGTAGAACGCAGGGAAGTGTGAGTTTTAATTAAAATGCAGTGAGAACAGGAATAAACACCAATTGGATTTATTACACGAGCACTAAGGATTTCTTAAGGGCGAATATATACAGGAGCGAATACTATAGTAGGTTTATAAAATTTGCATAATGAGTTGGTAAATATAGGCCTTAAAATAATGCTTTATCAGTCAGCGAATGGTTTATTAAATGCCATCGGGGAAGAAAGGGTAAAGTTTCCTGAAATGCTACTTGTTAAAGAACCGAGAGAATAGTAGGAATTTCATTTTAATTGTACTAAAACCTTGTAACTTACGTGATAATATGTTGTGATTGTATGCGTGGGATTCCGTCATAGATGTTGAAAATAGATTTTTTAAGTTGAAAACAGCAGGATAAGCGATAATAGTACCGTTTGCAGAAGATGGCTGTTCGGAGATCATTTTCAGGGAGAAAAAGGAGGAAGAGACAGAAGGTGATATATTTTTCGAAGAGTACACTAATATTGGATCTACGGAATTAGCTGAGTGGGGGTAGATAAAAGTGATTTAAATGAAGTAGATATTGTTGAGTATGAGAGAGCTAATAACATTTTATAATAGTAACGTACGAGAAAAACCTCAAGAAAATACCACAGAAAGTAGGAATTGCAAAAATACAAGGAGATACTATAAGGTGTAAGACTGTGACGATTTGTAAACAAATTTATTAAGAAAGATTTAGTAATGTGCCAAAGATAATCAGACTAGTTATTTAGGTGCGTTAAGAGGTCGGAACAAGCGATTGGAGTTATTGTATAAAGGTCCCGCGGCTATAGTAGCAAAATATGGTGAGCATACTTATGAGTTAAATGATGCGAAGAATTTAACACCCCTGGGAAGATGGCGAAAACAGCTTCTTCGTCCATATAGGAAGCCGTCAAGTACTTCCGAATAAAATCATGCAAGACGTGTAATTTTATTGAAGTTGGCTGGGTCATTGGTCTGATAAAAGAACTGCTAAACATGTTAAGTAAGGATAGCGGTTAAAGTGAAAGTGATATGCAAACTTGAATGAACATCAATCAAACACTCACGAATACAAAGACTTTTATGGAATTTTATATCGAGTCAGAAGAAGAAGAAGAAGAAGAAGAAGAAGAAAATAATAAACAAAAAATGTGTTATATTAAAATCATTGTATATAATAACTAGGGCTCGGAAGTTCATGCCCTAAAAAGCACTGAAATATGCATGCCAATATGCTCTTAAAAGCTTGAAAATATGCCAAGACATATGCACTATTTAATTAAAACAATTAATGTCCCTTTGCAGTAGACAAGACGAGTTAGTATAAATAATAAATAAAGTTACTTTATTCTTTAGAGGTTGAAGCAGAAGTAGTCCGGCTGGTAGTATTAACTGCTAAATTGCAGTTCACATCCAACACTTTGCACAAATTTTCAACTGTGAAGCATCGTCTGTTCTCTCGCAAAATACTTTTGTAACGTGAAAAACTTCTCCACGTCACAAGATGTTATCGGGACATATTTAAATGATGCTAACTGCTTCACACAAACACACACATACACACACACACACACACACACACACACAGAGAGAGAGAGAGAGAGAGAGTCAAGTCTCTTGGTGAGACGTGGTTTTCTTTTGAGAATGTCTCGAATACCGTACATCTGTTTATAACCAGAATTTTTTTGAAATTACATAATTCACTTTCTCTTTCACTTTTTGTCCTATTCTACCAGGAACCGAAGTTAGATCACATATTCTTTTTTTCAAAGACAGTGATTCATGCAAAGGAGGTCCTACAGCTTCCAATGCCGTTATAGCTGTTGGTAAGAAAGAAAAATGGGCAGATATGAAACTAAGATCCTCTTTTAACCCAGTGCCTGACAGAATATTTTGCACAGTTTCTATTGATGAAGCATCTTTCAAGTCCAATGAATTAATAACCTCTTCGGCTATTTCTATGTGCTGAGCACAATATAAAACTGCATCGACCATGTTTCCCATCGAGTTAACACTGGTGCAGGAGGAAGTAGGATATTAGGTACTGTTGATCTAAACAACTTAACTTTTAGGAGATTTAACAAAAATTATCTTCGTACTGGAAACAAATCTGTCTACCAATGGGAAAGAACCATTGTCTCAGAAATGCTACCAATATGAAAAATATTATACAGATGAAAAAATAAAAAAGCATAAAAATCATTAAAATATGCAATGTAGGGGCAATAATATTGAAATCTTCGTGGATTGCATCATCATGTGCAGCACTGCCAATATGAAAAATATAATCCAGATAGAAAAATGTTATAAAAAGCCATAAAATCAATAAAATATGCAATATAGGGGATATATTATTGAAATAATATGCATTTATCAAAAATCAAGAAAAAATTAAGTATAAATTACAATTACAATTATTCATAATTCCATAAGTATTCATACCATACCACAATATTTAAAATCCTAAGCATAAATGTATAATTGGCTCCAAAATACACACAGAAAGATTTTAATCAAAATTCTTTAATATTTACCCCAAATTGGGATTTGGCTAATACAAATTAAACACTCCGGAAATTATTTTACATATTTTCACTGACCCTAGTGGTAATTTTGGCCATGGGAACAGGTTAGCCACATCTCATTGTAAACCATTTTTGAAATTCAAAGGTTATATTGCTAAAAATACTATATATATATTCTTACATACGGCCATTATGCTTCAAGATGCCGTAGGCAGACCGCCTACTCAGTTGGCTAGATGCTGGTCTACTGATCCGAAGTTGACGAGTTGTAATCCGACCAAACAGATGGTTTTCAAGTGTGCTGTAAATGACAGCCCCATGTCAGTAGATTTACTGGTATGTATGAGAACTCGTGTGCGACGAAATTCCAGAACAATGGTGATGGTCATGTGATTATGGCAACTGAAGGCGTCGTTAAACAACAAATTAATAAACTAATTCATATGCTGTATATCAGCCAAAAGAAACATATATATAACAGAGAAACAAGTAATTAATCTAAGTATTTGTAATGTGATAAGATCTACTTATTAGCAACTGTATTAATCGCCTCAGATCTCCGCCAGTACCCAATGCGCCGTGATGGCAGCTTACCCCAGAGCAGAGCTGTGCGGTGTGTTGCAGGGATACTCATGTAAGGCGGTGAGCACGCCGTCACACATTGGCGAGCAACACAGCCGCTACAGGTTGGCTTAAGTGATCCAAGGAGTGAAATTCGAATATTTTATACTTTTATACATGTGAAATCAATATTTTGCCTACTTAAGGGTGTTTATGTTATAAATTGCCACACAAAGTTGCAGCTCAATCCCTTTTATAGCTTTGACGGAACTAATTATTCAACTTATTCACAACGCTAAAATACCCTAATATTCCAACAGATATTAACAACATATTATGCGCAACAAAAACTAAAACTTCACACATGTTTTACTATTTTATAATATCTAATAGCCCAACTAACACCATGAATCTCTAACAGGGGGAAAATAATTCCTTTTAAAGTAATTAAATTCCTTGAAGGACGTTGAAAATATTTATTTAGTTTTGTTGTGTAGGTATTCAGTTCTTTGCTGCTAAATAAATTTACGGATTTTGAAACGAAAGATGGAGGTTGAAGTCACATGAATGGAAAGCAGTCTTATGAAGTCTGATGTGTTGCACTCACATGACAATCTCTACTCTTGTACTAACCATTCTTACAAACTCTTATTCCTATATCTTCTTCTTGTTAGTTGAGATAAACATTTGTACAAATTATCTTATTGCATATTTCCTTGTAGGTACAAGGGGAATGTTAGAATACAGTAGGCTTTGTGCGATAGTCAAGTATTTTAAAGCTTTGAGATTCCGTTCTCTTTGCACACGTAACATAAAAAAACTGAACAACTATGTTCCGTTTTACGAAAGTTTTTAAGTTCTCCGAAACTCACACACATAGCAAGAAATATCTCCGAAATGGTCCACTCTACAATGAAATTTATTGGGACAAAAATGGTGTACTTTAGCAAGATCTACATTTTCTGTATAATATAATTTGGTCTATCTCTAACGGTTTACCAGTTATGGAAAAGTCGTCCAGAGTAAATACGACTACAGGGGCTATAGCCAGAAAACTCAAGATATGCATTTCATTTGTCATCAAAATATGTCAGACATATGCCATTTTAGTCAAAATCGTTATAGCCAGTTTCAAGAAAATCAAAATTTTCCGCGTAAAGGGTAGATTAGGTTGGAGCAATTTTCTTCAGAATACTCGCTTCCCATTCTTGATCACACACACACACATGCGCGCGCACCTGTACGTACAGGTCTTTTTATAAAAATGCTTTCTTGGATTCATGGGGTCTCAAAACATCGTCATAGTAAACGACAAGTATGCATGAATTCAATCTGTCGATACAAATATTGTTAAGTTTGAGATGGTACAGCTCATTAGTCAAATTTTACTATGTAAAGTAATCGTCGAAGAGTTTGACCTACTGTAGCACGACCATCTAAAAGATGTTGAAGGTTCTGTTAGTCTTTGATCCAAATCTCGATATTTCCTTTTGTCGTTTCGGCATTGGGATATGCTGGTTAATTTGCTGTACAACTATTTTATAATATTCTGCCTCTTCCCGCAGAATAGCTAATAATTCGTAAAAATTAGGATGGTTCTTTCCAATTTGTCTGTTTAAGCGATTATGCCATTCCTCCACAATATTGGTAGTTCTATGTCGTTCATTATAACAAACCCAAATGTGATAGTTTTCGAGCCACTGACTTACAAAATAATCGTAAAATTCGACTATGGTTTCAATTGTAGTTGTTGTTTCCATTATATATAGAAATCAATCTTCGATGTAATTCGGTGGTAAGTACGCAAGGACAGCACACATTTTTATATGGTCTCGAATTTCCTTTTCCTGTTTGTATGATTTAGTAAGATCACGTTCCTGTGTTTTTCTCCATATAGCTTGATTAAAGTGGAAATTAAAGCCTTTGATTTCCACATTCGAAAAAACAGTTTTAATGGAGCTGATTGCTGCAATTTCAAAATCGGTATGGAACCTTTGAGGGTTAAATTGAGGTATTTTATCCTTCAATAATCGGAATAACCGACAGTAGGTATTTTCTTTTCGATTGGGTAACAAAGCATACAGAACTGCAACTACGTTTGTTGTCTCGTTTGTGCTTCCGATATCCATGTGGATAGCATATAGTTGATCAAACAGCGAACAACAAGACTTAAGAGTTCCATCTCCAAAGAAACATGTGCCTGAGTTTAAAAAAATTGCATCTTCTGAAAATGCCAGGACATGATCGTCAGTGCCATTATCCAAAAGAACGAAAACATTAAAAATTTGCGATCAGTTGGTATATATTCCCAAAGTACTATGTCTTGCTTTGTAAAAAGAACGTCTCACTAAGACGAATGTGGTATTTGGGTCAAAAAATCTAAACCTTTGTCTTTAGCACTTACAATTTCTTGACAATTTATTTACGGTATTGGCGTGTGCTCTTCTCTAGCCCTCTTTTCGATTTTAGTAATACACATTTCAACTTCGTTTTTGGCAATGTTTGGTTCAAGAGTATGGTCACTGTTTTTAAGTATTGTTGATATCTGTGAGTCCGTTGTAATATTTCCAGGGCATTTACACGTGTAGAAGGTCTATATTTTGTTTTGGTTCTGGTAAACCTTGTTAAGCGTTTGCTTATACCCCGCAAAAAAAATTATCAGTTTCCCTCGTTTCGATTCAACAGTTTCAAACTCCATTGTTGAAGCTGTACTGAGCACTGGCTTTACCCATGTTAACTCACTGAACGCCTACAATAAACTATAATATAGTGTAGGGTTGCGTCGACAAAACGGGAAGGGTCATAGCCAATTAACCTTGAGTCGACGAAACGGGAATAGAGCTGGTATAAAGTAGGTAAAACTACGTAGTCTACGAAACGGGAATCCACGAAACGGGAGGTTTCGGTATATATTATATCTTATTTGGAATAAAATCGAGAAAAATATACGCTACATCTCTGTGATTTGACGGGCACTACAACCGGACATTTTATTTCAGTAAACACGGAAACTATGTGTGCGGCTCTTCTGATCATTCAGGGAACAAATGTAGGTGGTCCCATGGTGTAATGGTTAGCACTCTGGACTTTGAATCCAGCGATCCGAGTTCAAATCTCGGTGGGACCTTGTGAGATTTTACTTCATTACAAAATGCTTTAAATGTGTATAACACTTCAAAACGGTCAAGATAACACACAAGGTTCCATGATGTAATGGTTACCACTTTGTACTCTGAATCCAGCAATCCGAGCTCAACTCTCGGTATTGCCTACGGTATTTTAACTTCAATAGTGTTAATCTTTGGACATTGCGAATGAAGGAGTGTCTGGCGGATTATATGTCTTGAGTGAAACAGATTATTTGTTTGTGAGCTGTCTATCCTTTTGTGCAATGCCGACATGGAGTAGCATAAGTCGTTAAGGCATGGACAACGATTCAGCCAGCTTTTTCCTAGTGCTCAAAATTGACAAAATTCATGGTGATGCCTTAAACACAGGACAAGAACGCCTCCTTCTGATATTTCCTTTACCTAGCTATCATTACATTTAATGTACCAAAGGTGCCGTATGTAGTGATGCCGATGGATGTGTGTTTGCATCACTTTCAATGACTTATCCAATCTCCTTTTACTTTACTCCAAAATGATTTAAAGTTGAACAACAACGCTTCAAATGGTTCAAAATATCAAGCGACATCTCATCGTGTAATGGTTTTTCCCTGACTCCAGCAGTCCCCGTTCAACTCTCGGTTGGACCTTCAATAATGGAACTTAAAGGGTATTAAACTTTCGAAACCACAAATATGGCAGTTTATATGTCCTTATTAAAATAGATTATTTGTTTTGTGATCTGTATATCCTTTTCTGCAATACAGACATGGGTCAGCGTAAGTCCTTAAGTTATGGACAATAATTCAGATCCCACCAGCTATTTCCCAGTGGTCACAACTGTACCATTTCAGTTTTCCTTTTTTACCTCAGTCGCCAAGGTAAATACAGAATTACATATTTAATATCTCAAATGAAAGCAGAACCTTAAGCTTAAACAATACAAAAATTGAAAAATTAGGCGCTAATAGCGAAGGGTTTGCCACATATCCAAAGATTGTTTTCTTCTGCCTTTCAAATATAAAGAAAAGATTTTAACGCGACTACCTATATTTCTTTTTACAAATTAGATATAAGTAAATGATAACTGCTTATAAATTGATACCTAACCTCCTTTAAGTTTGCTTCAAAATAAACAAAGGAAGGTTTAACATAAGTATTTATGAATCCCATTAAGCATGAGGTCCCATGGTGTAATGGTTAGCACTCCGGACTCTGAATCCGGCGATCCGAGTTCAATTCTCGGTGGGACCTCGGAAATTTTTTTTCTGCTCCAAAATACTCTAAATATTAGATACAAGGTTCTGTATAACCAAACTGATCTTATGAGGTCCCGTTGTGTATTGGTAAACATTTGAATCCAGTGATAAAAGTTCAAACCACAGTGCGATTTTTAATACTTTAATTCAGATACTAGTACATTTTGGAAATTACAAATGAAGCAGCATCTGCTAGTTTATATCTTTATTAAAATGATGGTTTAGAGTGCTGTAGTTCACCGCAATACCGACATGGAGTAGCCTAAGTCGTTAACTCATGGGCAATGGTTCAGAACCCACTAGGACCATCCTCCGTTACCATAAATTATTCCTAGTCCTCAAAACTGAAGCATTTCATGGAGATACCTTACACACAGGACAGACAAGCATCCTTTCCAGGTTTCCTAGCCCCAATAATAATTTAATTCTATGTATCATTAGTGGGCACCTCCTGAAATGCCGCATATAGTAGATAGATCTCTTTTGATACATTTAACGGCGTCTCCAATCTCGTTCTCAGATGTATCTGCTACCAGCTGCCCAGTTGAGAACTACAATACCCATTTCTCACGGTATGCTCATAAATAACATCAGTTAAGTTAACTGACAAATTTAATGGAAGCTAATGATGTCTTATTTGCCAATTTTGAGGTCGAAGGATTAAACTGCTTCTGAATTTTATCACTCAAATTACAACTATTTCTATTTATGTGCTAACTTCTGACATATTTCATCACATAGGCGTAACACCTGTTCAAACGGGAGTATGTTTCATCATCAAGAAACAAGACAGGCATATGCTCCAAGAAATATTGGAATAAACACCGCTAGAGTTATTTCTTAGTAAATAGGAAATATTACAGCAATATTGAGAGTGTCAGAAAGGATTGCAGTCTGAAAATTAGTTACAGGGACTCCACTATTACAGCTATATAGGTTTACGACCCAACAGTAGCTTACAGCGTATGGAAGAACTCTACTGCAACATGGGAAACAACATAGACAACCGCAAATCTGCATTAAACTTCATTATATGTAACCTCAATAATAAAGTTGGCCCACGAGGGCAAGGGGATGAAGATCCGCAGATAGTTGTGTTTATGCAGAGAAAAACGAAACAAGAGATCTTTTGGTCCAATTTTCACACCACCACAAATGTTGGCATGTATGAGAACCCCTGTGCCACGAAATTCCGGAACACCGTCGATTCAGATGTGGTTATGCCAATTGAAAGCGGCGTTAAACAACAAATTAATCAATTATATCAACATGCTGTATATCAGTCAAAAGAAACAGCAATATAATGGAGAAGCAAGGGATTAATGTAATTGGTAGTAATGTGTTGGGATCTACTTATTAACCAACTGTATTAATCACCTCAGGTCTCCGCCAGTACCCAATGCACCGTGATGTGAGCTTACCCCAGAGCAGAGCTGTGCGGTGTGTTGCAGGGATACTCATGTAAGGCGGTGAGCACGCCCTTACACATTGGAGAGCAACACAGCCGGTACACGTTGATTTAAGGCAGCGGCGACCACGTGGATCGATTTTGTGCTAGAGCAAATAACGTAGCACTGTGCACTCACTGCCACGAGAGCCGTGCGATTTTAGTTTGAGGCATGACGTGGAAGTGGACAGCAGTGTTGTCTCGTCTGTTGTGGTTGTTTTCGTAAACATCATGTCGGCTGTAGAATGTAATGTGACACGTAGGACTTGTACTCCTGCATTTATGCCTTCATGGGAAGACTGTTTGTTTTTATAGAAAGTAGGGAATGGCAAACTGTTTAGTTTGTGGTAAGATTTCGCATGCAATAAGAAAATTCAATTTGCAAAGACATTACTCAACTCACGCGAGTGAATATGACAGTTACCAAGGAGAGGAGCATTAGTAGGAAGACTGAAGGAAAAGCTCCATAACATCAGTGAGACGGCTGTTCCCCTCAGTTTCAGAATCTGCTTCCAAATAGCAAGAAAACTAAAACCCTTTACAGATGGTAAGTTTATAAAGAAGTGTATCACCATAGCAGCAGAGGAACTGTGTCCACAACAAGTTCAGGAATTCGTGGCCATACGTTTGTCTCTTTCGAAAGTGGCCCATCGTATGCAAGATTTAGGAGACGATGTTCAATTGCAACTTCTGGACTTATATAAATCATTTACGCATTATTTCTTGGCTATTGATGAGAGTGGTGATATATCTGATACAGCCCAACTTGCAATATTTATGAGGGGTGTAGATTCAGAGCTTCAGATTAAACAATAACTGTTAGATCTTGTTGCAATGAAGGATACTAAAAAGTATCAGATATTTTTTTGTGTCTTGAAGAAGTTATTGAAAATTTTGTTCTCCCGTGGGATAAATTGGTACTTCTGTCGATTGACGGTGCTCCTTGTATGGTCGGGGGTCGAGTTGGTGCGGTTGAACTTTTGAAATAAAATATAAAGTGTCTGACCATAATGAGGTTATACCTGTTCTTTGTATTGTACATCAACAGAGTCTCTGCTCCAAAAGGATTAAAATGAACAATGTGATGAACAGGGCACGGAAGTTCATGCCCTAAAAACACTAAAATATGCATGCCAATATGCTCTTAAAAACTTGAAAATATGCCAAGAAATATGCACTATTTAATTAAAACAACTAATGTCCCTTTGCAGTAGACAAGACGAGTTAGTATAAATAATAAATAAAGTTACCTTATTCTTTAGAGGTTGAAGCAGAAGTAGTCCCGCTGATAGTATTAACTGCTAAATTGCAGTTCACATCCAACACTTTGCACACACTTTCAACTGTAAAGCATCGTCTGTTCTCTCGCAAAATACTTTTGTAATGAAAAACTTCTCCACGTCACAAGATTTATCGGGACATATTTAAATGATGCTAACTGCTTCACACACACACACACACACACATACACACACACATACACACACAGAGAGAGAGAGAGAGAGAGAGAGAGTCAAGTCTCTTGGTGAGACGTGGTTTTCTTTTGAGAATGTCTCGAATACCGTACATCTGTTTATAACCAGAATTTTTTGAAATTACATAATTCACTTTCTCTTTCACTTTTTGTCCTATGCTACCAGGAACCGAAGTTAGATCAAATATTCTTTTTTTCAAAGACAGTGATTCATGCAAAGGAGGTCCTACAGCTTCCAATGCCGTTATGGCTGTTGGTAAGAAAGAAAAATGGGCAGATATGAAACCAAGATCCTCTTTTAACCCAGTGCCTGACAGAATACTTTGCACAGTTTCTATTGATGAAGCATCTTTCAAGTCCAATGAATTAATAACCTCTTCGGCTATTTCTATGTGCTCAGCACAATATAAAACTGCATCGACCATGTTTCCCATCGAGTTAACACTGGTGCAGGAGGAAGTAGGATATTAGGCACTGTTGATCTAAACAACGTTTAGGAGATTTAACAAAAATTATCTTCGTACTGGACACAAATCTATCTACCAATGGGAAAGAACCATTGTCTCAGAAATGCTACCAATATAAAAAATATTATACAGATGAAAAAATTAAAAAAGCATAAAAATCATTAAAATATGCAATATAGGGGCAATAATATTGAAATCTTCGTGAATTGCATCATCATGTGCAATACTGCCAATATGAAAAATATTATCCAGATACAAAAAAGTAATAAAAAACCATAAAGTCATTAAAATATGCAATATAGGGGCTATAGTATTGAAACAATACGCATTTATCAAAAATCAAGAAAATATGCAGTTATATCCACCATAAAATCATGTCCAAATAACTGAAAATTCCGTAATTCGTGCACATAATGTAAAAGCATACATTTTTCACCCCTATGAAAAAACATGCAAATGCATGAACTTCCTAGCCCTAATAATAACCTTTAGATTTGAATTCATAATTTGTGATTATGTACATGTAAATATGTATTCTAGGGAATATTCAGATTTCTGTTAGGTATTATTTGTTTAAAGTATTGTATACGAATGTATATGTCATGAGATTTGCCGATCGATCGCGAATAGTTAAAATCAATATTTTCGGGCAGAACGTATACATTATTTTTATGTAAGGGTGGCATTTTGAAGCCGAAATAATGGAACCATTATTGTAAGAAGTCGTTTGCGACAGTGCCTACGTGACCTAGGTAGCGTCACTTTGTTTAAACTTCCGGGTAATGCTAGGCTCACCGACTGGCTATGACGCGCTAGTGAGAGAGATTCCTTACACACTCAGCGACAAGGCAGGCTGCGAGACAGTTGCGTCTTTTTGTAGCGCGGACAGAAGTATCTGCCCGCCACGTGCAAAACTGGAAACTTGCACATATTCACCGGTCTACGAGTCCTAATCAGCAGTATTATTTTTATTATTCTTATATAACATCGGTCGGCAATTTCTTCAGAATTCGAGATGTTATTAAACCTGATTTATACTACAAAGTTGTGTTGTCATCGCAAACAACCCACGCATACCCAGAGTTATAGTGTCATTTTCATTATTTTTCGTAAGTAAAAGTTATTTTTGGTGAAAATGTTAGGTAATCTGCTTAAAACCCCGGGCAGGCGTTGACGTTGATGACACTTTTTTCAAACATAAAATCGTTTGCGATTTCTTTAAGGAAAAAGACATTATTGCACTTACAATTTCTGTCATAATCCATTAGCGAAAAATGATTAAAGGTAAGCTGACTTATGCAGAGAAAGTGTCTCTTTTTTATTGACATAGCGTCAAAGTGAAGCAGCTGAAAGCCTACAAAAGCACTTAAACATTTTAGAATAAAATACAAGGTAATGCCACAAGGCCAAAAAGCCTTAAAAGCCACCATTAGTGTGTCACTTAAAATAAAATGGAATTAACGGGCTTATTTATAAGACAGTTTCACAAGTTGCTTTCAGCAAAGTATGGCGTGAAGTTGAGAATCAGAATAACAAAGAGAAAAGGCAGAAGGAACAAAGGAAAGAACCGTAGAAAACAAGGAACATAATTTTAAAAGACTGAGAAATAATCCCTTAATGGAAGAGTTTAGTTTAGAATTATAGAACGAAAGGCAATGCTCTGATTTTTTGCATCATTCTATACTAGGGTCACAAAGGGTCATAAAAGAGAAATATTTTTATAAAGTAAAGAAAATGACATTTAAGGGAGCTAGCCAACAAGGTCAATTTAGTAGGTGATTGAATAATGATAAAACAGACAAAAAAGAAAGAATAGAAGAAGAAAGTGAGAATGTTGAGATAAATAGCGGGTAAGGAATTCTATGACAGAAAGAAATGAAGATAGTAGACAAATGTATAAGGTCCTGCCTATAATGCAATGGGTAGCAAGAAGGAATAAAGAATGAATTGAACATGTATCCAGAATGTCTGAGGAAATAATTGTACTGCTATAAGGGACAACAACACAGAAGCAACCATCACGAGCAACAATGAACAATGACACTTGCAATACATGCAAAAAAATCTGATGTGTTGCACTCACATGACTTTCTCTACTGTTGTACTAAACATTCTTACAAACTCTTATTCCTATATATTCTTCGTTTTAATTGAGATAAGTCAAATGTTTTAAAGATTTCGAATTCCGTTCTATTTGTACGGTTAACATATAAAAAATGAATAACGATGCTCTATTTGACAGAAGTGTGGTCTCCAAAACTCACACAAATGGCAAGTCATATCTCCGAAATAGTTCACTCATTTAAAAAAAAAAAAAAAAAAAAAAAAAAAAAAAAAAATTTCTCGGACACAAATTGTGTATTTTAGCAAGATATACATTTTTTTATAGTAAGATTAGGTCTATCTCTTACGGTTACCAGCTATGCAAAAGTCATGCAAGCTAAATACCACTACAGGGGCTATAGCCAGAAAATTCAAGATATACATATTGTTTGTCATAAAAATATCTCAAACATACGTCATTTTAATCAAAATCGTTAGAGCCATTTTCAAGAAAATCACAATTTGCGAAAGATTTTCCATGTAAAGGGTTATTTTCTTCAAAATCTTTGTGTTGTATCCTTGAAAGACATTAAACTTAAATACCAATTTTGGTTTTTAACCGACTTTTCGTTTTTGAGTTATGCTGTCCACAGAGACACAGACAACACACACAGACACACATGGACCTTTTTCTAAAAATGCTTAGTAGTTCAGTGTGAAGCAATTTTCTTCAAAATTGTTGTGTCACATCCTTGAAAGACATTTGAATTATGCTGTAAACAGACTGACACACAGGCACACAGAAATACACAGACACACACACATACACACACAGACCTTTTTCTAAACAATTTTTTTATTTGGGGGCTCAAAACATGTATTTCCGGTGAAATCTCGACATCAAATTTTTGGGTGGAATACAATACTTTCTTTACTTTACTATACGTAGTAGCGAGAGTAAGAGTGGATACTCCTGAGCTTACAATATTGGAATGTGGTAGATACGGACAAAGAAAATTAAAGGAAAGAAAAATTGTAGAAGGCAATAATTTATGCAAAATAATGAGAAATTGGCACTCAATTGAACACCTAAAAAACTGACAAATTTTGTAAGTGAGTTAGCAAAGCAAAACGAACATGCTATACCTGGTGAGAATAACTGGATGCAAGATATTAGGTCCTTGGGAGATCAGAGAGAGTATAGCAACGAAATATGGATGTAAATATCAAGGATGAGAGGATGGAGGAGTTAATAAGACCAGAAAGGAAGATACAGAAATGGTAAATTAAGAAACAGATCAATTTAACCTACAGACTGGTTGTGTAAATAGACGAAAATATCTTGCAGTATCCTTGGAAAGATAAGAATGGGGAGGGATGAGAAAAATAAGGAATATGGAACATGTGAAGGAATAAACAGGACAAGGAGGGAAAGAAGAAAGTTCAGGAAACAGCCATATTGATGAGCCTGGCTGTGCTAGGCCAGGAAGCATATGGAGGCATGGCGTTTACTGGAGTCTGTGGAGCAGTAAGATGGCGACTAAATAAAGGTGGTAAGTGACGTTTTTATTGAAAGTGATAAGTAAATAAACAAATGAAAATTTATATAGATGCTACAAGTTAGTAGCAAGTGATAAGTGAAATTTGTAGTGTATTACCAAGTAAAAGAAGTTATTAAAAATTGTAGTCAGTGAAAAAGAAAAGCAAAGAAGATAATAAAGCTATAATTTAATGAAAGAGAAATTTAAAAAAAAACAAAGTTAAAGACTTGTTTTGCTGAAGTCTTTAATGCCGAGGTAGATAACAGCGATAACTAGGTTTTAGGTTTGATCTGTTCAATAAATCGCATATAAACATAAGATTAAACTTTTAAAGAGACGTCAAGCTCAATTGGGCTTGTTTCAGCTCAGTGCCACTGCCGGAACTTCAAGCAAGGATCTTAGAGTTACCGTGCTGATACGCTTACAGCTTGAGTACCAAAGTGAAATTCCCGAACTAACATTCAAGTTTCTAACTTGATTTAAATATTGTAGTAGTTTTCTTCATCGCTTAGTACTTAGCCCACGTTATGACGTACCTGTTGTACCAGGTCCAGAAACTCTAATGCTCCTCCGTGGTGGCCTGCAGTCGTACCTCGGCTCACTGGTGACAACTTTATATCTACGTCTTCAAATTTCTAGTACCCTAGTGTGTAATATGTGTGTATGTGAGTGTGTGTGTATGTGTGTGAGTGTGTGTGTATGTGAGTGGGTGTGTCTGTGTGAGTGTGTGTGTCTGTGAGTGTGTGTCTGTGTGTGAGGGTGTGTGTGTATGTGTGTGAGGGTGTGAGTGTGTGTATGTGAGTGTGTGTGTATGTGAGTGGGAGTGTCTGTGTGAGTGTGTGTGTGTGTGTGTGTGTGAGTGTGTGTATGTGTTTGAGTGTGTGTCTGTGTGTGAGGGTGTGTGTGTATGTGTGTGAGGGTGTGAGTGTGTGTATGTGAGTGTGTGTGTGTGGGGGTGCATGTGTGAGTGTGTGTATTTGAGTGTGTGTATGTGTGTGAGTGTGTGTCTGTGTATGAGGGTGTAAGTGTGTGTATGTGTGTGAGGGTGTGAGTGTGTGTATGTGTGTGAGGGTGTGTATGTATGTGAGTGTGTGTATGTGTGTGAGGGTGTGAGGGTGTGTATGTGTGTGAGTGTGTGTGTGTGTGGGTGTGTCTGTGTGAGTGTGTGTCTCTGTGTGAGGGTGTGAGTGTGTGAGGGTGTGAGTGTGTGTATGTGTGTGAGGGTGTGAGTGTGTGTATGTGTTTGAGGGTGAGTGTGTGTATGTGAGTGGGTGTCTGTGTGTGTGAGGGTGTGTGTGTATGTGTGTGAGTGTGTCTGTGTGTGAGGATGTGAGTGTGTATGTGACTGTATGTGTGTGAGTGTGTGTGTCTTTGTGTTTATGTGAGTGTGTCTTTGTGTATGTGTATGTGTGTGTCTGTGTGTATGTGTGTGAGTCTGTGTGTATGTGTGAGAGTGTGTGTGTCTGTGTGTGTCTGTGTGTGAGGGTGTAAGTTTGTGTCTGTATGTGTGTGAGTGTGTGTATGTTAGTGTGTGTATGTGAGTGTGTGTATGTGAGTGTGTGTCTGTGTGAGGGTGTGAGTGTGCGTGTGTGTATGTGAGTGAGTCTGTGTGTCTGTGAGTGTGTGTCTGTGTGTATGTGTGTGAGTGTGTGTGTCTGTGTGTGAGGGTGTGAGTTTCTGTGTGTATGTGAGTATGTTAGTGTGTGTATGTGTGTGTGTGTATGTGAGTGTCTGTGTGAGGGTGTGAGTGTGTGTATGTATGTGAGTGCGTGTGTGAGTTTGTATGTGAGAGTGTATGTCTGTATGCGTGTCTGTGTGAGGGTGTGAGTGTGTGTATGTGAGTGAGTGTGTGTGTCTGTGTGTGAGTGTGTGTGTTTGTATGTGTGTCTGTGTGTGAGAAATAAAATATTTTGTTGTTTAACGACGCTGCCAATTGCCAGGATCACATCAGGGTGTGAGTTTGTATGTGTATGTGTGTGAGTGTGTGTATATGAGTGTGTGTCTATGTATGTGTATGTCTGTGTGTGTGGGTGTGTGTATGTGTGTGGGTGTGTGTATGTGAGTGTGTGTCTGTGTGTGAGGGTGTGAGTGTGTGTAGGTGTGTGAGGGTGTGAGTGTGTGTATGTGTGTGAGTGTCTGTATGTGTGTGTGTCTGTGTTTATGTGTGTGGGTGTGTGTATGTGTGTGGGTGTGTGTATGTGTGTGGGTGTCTGTATGTGTGTGGGTGTGTGTATGTGAGTGGGTGTCTGTGTGTGAGGGTGTAAGTGTGTGTATGTGTGTGGGTGTGTGTATGTGTGTGGGTGTGAGTATGTGAGTGTGTGTATGTGTGTGTCTGTGTTTATGTGTGTGGGTGTGTGTATGTGTGTGGGTGTGTGTATGTGTGTGGGTGTGTGTATGTGTGTGGGTGTGTGTATGTGAGTGGGTGTCTGTGTGTGAGGGTGTAAGTGTGTGTATGTGTGTGGGTGTGTGTATGTGTGTGGGTGTGTGTATGTGAGTGGGTGTCTGTGTGTGAGGGTGTAAGTGTGTGTATGTGAGTGAGTGTGTGTGTCTGTGTGTGAGTGTGTGTGTCTGTATGTGTGTCTGTGTGTGAGAAATAAAATATTTTGTTGTTTAACGACGCTGCCAATTGCCAGGATCACATCAGGGTGTGAGTTTGTATGTGTATGTGTGTGAGTGTGTGTATATGAGTGTGTGTCTATGTATGTGTATGCCTGTGTGTGTGGGTGTGTGTATGTGTGTGGGTGTGTGTATGTGAGTGTGTGTCTGTGTGTGAGGGTGTGAGTGTGTGTAGGTGTGTGAGGGTGTAAGTGTGTGTATGTGTGTGAGTGTCTGTATGTGTGTGTGTCTGTGTTTATGTGTGTGGGTGTGTGTATGTGTGTGGGTGTGTGTATGTGTGTGGGTGTGTGTATGTGTGTGGGTGTGTGTATGTGTGTGGGTGTGTGTATGTGAGTGGGTGTCTGTGTGTGAGGGTGTAAGTGTGTGTATGTGTGTGGGTGTGTGTATGTGTGTGGGTGTGAGTATGTGAGTGTGTGTATGTGTGTGTCTGTGTTTATGTGTGTGGGTGTGTATGTGTGTGGGTGTGTGTATGTGTGTGGGTGTGTGTATGTGTGTGGGTGTGTGTATGTGAGTGGGTGGTTGTGTGTGAGGGTGTAAGTGTGTGTATGTGTGTGGGTGTGTGTATGTGTGTGGGTGTGTGTATGTGAGTGGGTGTCTGTGTGTGAGGGTGTAAGTGTGTGTATGTGTGTGAGAGTGTGTCTGTGTGTTTCTTCTACAGTAATTTCTTGGTTAGCTCAGTTGGAGTACAGTTTGCTTAATATAGTGGGATGATGCTCGGAACTTAATTGTAAATAACACACTGATACTCGTATTCATTATTTGTGGTCTCTATTACCAGTATATTCAAAAGTTTTTCTATTAACACGAAATTGCTGTGTTACAATATTTACGGTTTGTTATTTACGTGCCTCTGTGTCAATAGCGTTTTCACTGATGTGGCTAATATGTAACAATAATGTGAATGTAATGATGATGATAATGATAATGATGGTGATGGTGATGGTGATGGTGATGGTGATGGTGATGGTGATGGTGATGGTGATGGTGATGGTGATGGTGATGGTGATGGTGATGGTGATGGTGATGGTGATGGTGATGGTGATGGTGATGGTGATGGTGATGGTGATGGTGATGGTGATGGTGATGGTGATGGTGATGGTGATGGTGATGGTGATGGTGATGGTGATGGTGATGGTGATGGTGATGGTGATGGTGATGGTGATGGTGATGGTGATGGTGATGGTGATGGTGATGGTGATGGTGATGGTGATGGTGATGGTGATGGTGATGGTGATGGTGATGGTGATGGTGATGGTGATGGTGATGGTGATGGTGATGGTGATGGTGATGGTGATGGTGATGGTGATGGTGATGGTGATGGTGATGGTGATGGTGATGGTGATGGTGATGGTGATGGTGATGGTGATGGTGATGGTGATGGTGATGGTGATGGTGATGGTGATGGTGATGGTGATGGTGATGGTGATGGTGATGGTGATGGTGATGGTGATGGTGATGGTGATGGTGATGGTGATGGTGATGGTGATGGTGATGGTGATGGTGATGGTGATGGTGATGGTGATGGTGATGGTGATGGTGATGGTGATGGTGATGGTGATGGTGATGGTGATGGTGATGGTGATGGTGATGGTGATGGTGATGGTGATGGTGATGGTGATGGTGATGGTGAAGGTGATGGTGATGGTGATGGTGATGGTGATGGTGATGGTGATGGTGATGGTGATGGTGATGGTGATGGTGATGGTGATGGTGATGGTGATGGTGATGGTGATGGTGATGGTGATGGTGATGGTGATGGTGATGGTGATGGTGATGGTGATGGTGATGTGATGGTGATGGTGATGGTGATGGTGATGGTGATGGTGATGGTGATGCTGATGATGATGATGATGATTATAATAATAATAACAACAACAACCCCAGCCCTGTTGCAGCCCTTTCTGGGTCAAGGCTTACCGCCCAACCACTGCGTTCCCCGCTTCTGCCCACCATAGGCATCATGATTGGGTTGGAGCACTGGAGGGTGGTACTTGGTCAGCATCCCGGTCCCTCCCGGCCGGTTACGCGCTCTACGCAACCAATATGTATATGTATAACTTTCTTAATTTTCTGCAGAAAATATCTAACAACGATCTTAAATTTCGTTCAGTAATGTATAGCGTGACTGGGCGCGGTTCACAACAAAGGGCGGTCGGACCTATGCTACTTCACACCACATACTAGGCTGGCGAGCTAACAAGGTCAGGCTGCCTCGCGCGACTGTTTGTGTATACGTGACTAATAACAATGAGCGCGGCGCTTAACAAAGGATTGCTGGGACCTTCGAGAGGCATCGGCGACCGGCGTGTTTGTAACACTTCCTGAAAAGTCCATGTGACATCATCCCCGCTAAATGAAGAGAAAGGCAACGAGTTAAGAGTTACTGTTACAGACATAAATCGGTCAGTGCGTCAGTGAGTGCGAGACAGCTGTGTTTGTTACTGCCGTCGTAAAAGATGCATTGGGTCGAAGTGAAGAAGTTTTAATGAGTGTTGAGTGACCGTATCGTCAGAATTAGTCCATGAGATACAGTGAAAACGAAGACAGACAGTGAAAGGACTGAGCCAAAGTTACGGGAAGTAAACAGTTATGAGTTGTAATATTATGAAAAACTGTAGACTGTAATAACGACGAGAAAGAACTGCGTTGTGCAAAAAGTTTAGAAGAAAAATAAAGTGATAAAAAGGTAACTGGACTGGACTTTTTGTACTTGTGTCACATTATTAATCTGGTGCTTCACTGAGACTTTCAAGTTGTAGGAATTACGTATTTTATAGCATTAGCAGTCTACACAGAACCTTCTCATCAGATCTGCAGTTTATGAGATACCACGCCACTACTGAAGATACGTTTTCAAGTTTACTAAGCGTCGCTTCTAAATTCTATTTTGAATGTCTTACTTTAATAACTTTTAAGCTAATTCTAGCAATTTGCAAACTTTGCCATTGGTTTTAAACTATCACCAAAACTTGCGGAAAGAAACCTTTTGTTCCATCTTTCAGGATGTATTCAACAGACAAGTACCTAAGTATGTTTTGATCTACGGAGAAGCAAGAACTAATGCACAATCAGCTAACCATTTATCCAGAAAAAGATATATAACAACAATACCAAAAAAAGGGAATTAAAATAGTAACTGCTTTAAATAAAGTTATTGTTCAACCAGAGTTATTTGTGAATATTACAGGTTAAAATAATTGTTAGTACATGAAGGGGATTCAAACCACCTCTACAGTAGATGGATTGTTTACGAATCGTGCGCTCGTTCCAACTGAGCTACCTAGAACTTCAGAAATAAACATTCCATTTAACATATAGATGTTAAATACTAGAGTAAAACCTAGCATGGGGGCCGATGTTTTCATGTTACAATATCAAATGTGGATTGCATAAAACTGGAAAATAAGGGGCAGCTTACTAACCTCGTATTTCACGAACAGTTGGTGATACTAATGCAACGTAACAGATGGAATATCACCAAATACTCGTATAACCACACCGTGCCATATTGGGGGAAAATGTCAGTTGGTTTTTGGTGTATTCCAATAAGTTGTTTCCTATATACGTGTTTACTCGCGTGAGTGGCGTGGGGAAGCTTAGCCCCACCGTCTTTTGTTGTGCCGTGGGCCGCAGTCACACTATAATTAACATATTTTCCTGACAAGTAAACTATGCGCTACTTAGGACAGGTAGCATCGCGTTTGTTTAAATATGCGGCCAACGCAGGAACTACGCATGATTTGCCCAACCAGTGTACAGGATACTTGTGTAAACACAGCAGCGCCACCAATCCAGGCGCATTTCTACATATCCCGAGTATTACTCTCAATTTTATGGGAATAATCGTGTAAGACCAATTAATTAAGGAATTTTAAAGAGCTGGGTATAACTGGTAAACGTTAATAGCCAGGCAAAAAACTTACTGCACAATTTACATATCTGTAAAACACAGAGTTTATTTAAAATAAGATTTTTATGGCATCAGCTATTTTTAAGCTATCCGCTAATATTGGTTTAAATTGCTCAATACTTTGTAAGTTATCTTAAACGTCCTGTTGCTATTCACTTGCTTCGCTGGATGTCATAAAAAGAGTGCACAGTTTTAAGCCAACAGGAGCCGACTGCCTTCTGCCATGCCCCACACTTCACAGGATTTCAAGAGCCCGGAAGAGGTGTAACTTCAGGCGTAGTGGCATCTTGGGCCTCAGCATAGGATACATGCGTCCTCGCCGACAGATCTCTAATGTCCTCGCGGAAAGTTAGACCCCTATTCAGTTTAACTCCCAAGTAGAAATTGGAATGTGGGGCAGCTTGCGGGGGTTGGGCGTCTCCTTAAGAGGATGGCGTGGCTCTTGTTCGCATTAACGGACATTCGCCAATGCCAGTACCACTCTTGGACGAGGCGGAGGAGTCGCTGTATGGGGTTGAAGGCTCTGAGAATGTTGGTGCAGAACAGCAACATGTCATCAGCATATTGAGATATGCTGACCTGTGGCTGTGATGAAAAGTCTGCCATGTAGACGCTAAATAGCGTGGAGGACAGCACATCTACACTAAGGCCTCTTATTGGCTTAGCGTAAATGTTCTCCCCGTGACCGTGACTTTGAATGTACGGTGTCTGAGGAAGCTGTGTAGGATGTTGATTATTTGTGTAGGTAGTCCCAGTTGGATGAGTTTGAATATGAGCCCCGCGCGCCAGGTCGTTGAGAAGGCCTTTTCCACGTCCAGAGAAACCGCAGCAGTGAATGCGCGTTCCTGGAAACCAAGGGCGGCAGACTCCACCACCCGCAGCAACTGCTGAGGCGTAGAGTGCCCAGGACGAAACCCGAACTGGTGTTCAGGAATGGCTTGAATGTCTCCCAACAATGGGGACAATCGGTTTAAGATCATCCTCTCGAGTACTTTCGAGAGGGTAGATAGAAGGCTTATGGATCGGTAATTGGAGGGCTGTACTGGGTCTTTCCCGGGCTTCAAGATGCAGATCACCCGAGCTTCTCTCCACTCTCGTGGAAGCCATCAAAGACATACATAGCTCCTTACCTTATAGTACAGAGGTATTTCACTATAGGTGTGAATTTGCCCTCTCTCTCGTCCTCACTGCTCTCTTTGAAGAGCCAGATAGTCAACTAAACCGGTTCATTTTGGCTATAGTCGCGTGTCAGTGTTATCAGTGCACGTACTGTTTGCACGTGCAAGATGTAAACTACGAAGATTTCAACGGTTTATCGAATGAAACATCATACGTGCGGTGAAGAGGTTTTTGAGGCAGTAATATAGCATCAAAGTTTGGACTTCAATGGGAGAAGTTGGTCTGCGTAGCTACAGATGGGGCTCCAGCAATGGTGGGAACTCAAATATGTCTAATAGGAAGACTCCGAAAATGTCTTTCTCAAAATGGATTTTCCCTTAATACTTTCGTAGTCATTCATTGCATTATTCACCGAGAAGCATTCTGTGCGAAACCAGCTATTTGAATATTGTTATGTCCTTCTGAGTTAAAACTGTAAATCTAATCAGAGCTCATGTACTGCGACATAGTTTCAAGAATTTTTGACAATCTCAGGCCCGGAATGTTTGGATTCACCATACCACTGCCAGGTAAGATAGCTATGCAAGGGGGCGCAATTTTGCTGAGAATATTGGACTTGGGGAAAGAAAATCATACTTTCCTAGCAACTAAAGGGATTACAGTACCGCAAATTAAAGGTGATATCTTTAGTTGTGATTTGGTTTTTCAAAGCGGTGATTGGGTGAAAGCATTCATGGAAGAATTAAAAATGTGGCAAACCCAAATAGAACAGAACAAATTGCACCATTTTCCATTTTTAAAATCAGATATGACGGATATAGTGCATAATACGAAACAAAAATACACTAATATATTAGAGCAGTTATTAGAAGTATTCTCACCAAAATTTCTAGACGTGCAAGCGTTAGACAACGACTGTAGGCTTTTCCAAAATCCATTTATATATTATCCTTTGGTGGCACAAGATGAACTGTAATTGAAATTAATTAACCTTCAAAGCAACACGCCATTGCGCAGTTCAGGAAAACATGGTTTGGATTTGAACACATCACTGCTGAAAACATTTCCCAAGCTGTGCCTTTCTGCAAGCAAATTACTGGCCATGTTTGGTACTACTCATCAATGTGAACAACTGCTTAGCATGAGCAAAAGCCTGTCACGCAGTAGCGTTTTGGATGAACATGTGTTCTACGTTTAAGTTCATCTTGAACTTAAACACATTGAAACATCTATATTTAAAAGGAAACCAGCAAGGATACCAATCATGTAAATTAGGGGAGTATCATTATGACTACGCCACTGCCTAATAAAATGCAAATTGTAAACATACATTTTTCATTTAAACTGTGACGTTTATTTTTGAGAATACAGTATAGAAACTTTTAAATATCTTAAGTAGCATAATGGAACAATTATTGCATACTCAAACAATGGTAATAAACATGTTAATTCTACAGAACTTCTTCTGTAAACTTAAGGTTTGGGTAGAGTTAGTAATGTGTTTATAGTGTGGTTTCTCAGACAATGCCGAGTAGCATTGTCGCTGCGTCCTTGACTCATATTCTCCGGCGTTATTAACCCTCTTTGTGTTTTCCTAGCCAGGAGCTCAAAAGTATCCATTTGATTACGCCCCAAAGACATTTCACCCGAAATCCGAAAGCCGCCACTGTGCCATATGTCACCTCTCTGTTTACCTGCCGGATAGAAGAAACAGGGAGGGGTAAAGAGTTTCACTCTTCCAATACTCATCTTGCCGGCCCTGTATTATACCGCTCGCAAAAGTTAAAGGCATGTGAACGCTGGCCAATGCTCAAGCGGAGCGCTGTTGCCAAGCGTAGTGCGAGTACCGTCAGAGTATCTGTACATAAGAGCGTGTGAGATGCATGTACCACATTCGGCAGCGCTGGTAGGAGGGGCAAGCTTAGGATTCGCTGGAGTCTGCAGTACGGCCCGCCTCTATATTCCTTTAACTCTTGCGAAGATTATAGTAGACTCAAGTAGGCAGTATATCTGGTAAAAATGGTATCGCTCACTAGCCTAAGCCTCAAAGCAGGACTTCTTGTGATTTGTTGCATAATGTTATCACTAAATTCCTGTAGCATACAAGGTTAAGAACAAGACGTCCTGCTGCTGAGCTTAGGGCAGTAACCAACATTTTTACGAGATATACTGCCTACTTGAGAGCAGAAGTTCAGTATTTCTAGCATCCAATACAAGGAAAAGATTTCAATGCGTCTTTGATGGCAAAATTATTCCCGCAAATCTCGGTTCTCACGCACAGTGGAAAGAGCTCTCGAAACGAGTAACTACAGCGTTCAACGTTTGCGAAATAGCGGTGATTGGATTTACCTCCTTCCACTTTATGCGGACTGTGCCACTCTTTTAACACTCAGTTGTGTGTACTGGCGGTTTGGTTATACGTACGTTGCGTTTGATTTGGGAAAGCTCTCTTAAGTGTTATGCTATAAACATCTGTTCATTAGTGACTTGTGCTTGAGTTTAAGAAGTCTGTCGATATTTGGCGACAAAGTCGAAGTGCACAGACATAGAAGATACACCAAGTGATCGTGGGGGAAGTGGGGAAACACTGTTCGCAAATATATGTAGAGCTATGGTCACTCTTATACACATTGTTTTTGCAAATCGTTATTTCTCTACTACATTTTAATCGACGTAAGCATTTTCAGAAATTATATTAATCCTAATGTTCTTGTAGGTGCAAGGGGAACATGATAATATATTAGGCTTTAAGCGATAGTCAAATGTTTTAAGAGCTGGTTGCAATGCGATGCCTTTTGCAAGGCCAAGAGATAAAACAACGAATAATATATTTCTACTTGAGAAAAGTATAAGTATTAGCAAATTCAAACAAATATAACAAAGAATATCCCGGAAACGGTTCACTCAAAAGTATTTGACATAAATTGTGTTTTAACGATATTCATATTTTTATTTAGTAAGCCCCTTACACCTTACCATCTGTGCAAAAAAAAAAAAAAGAGAGAGGAAAAACAGAAAAAAGAAATCATTCAGGAGAAAGTGGTCTTCTGAGGACATTCCCAGAATATTTAAGGTATAACTTAGAAAATGTCATGGAATCGCTTTTTTGTGTCCGTCACTGGATACTGACTGAGAGTACACGCCACAGGCTGATTCACCCTGCGACTGAAATAGAACGTGGGGAATAGTCTCCAAAGAAATAAGGTTGGACATCGCTGGGTTATCACATGTCTTAAGACCCTATAGGTGAAAATATATGTTAGTGAGCAAAGAGTGTGGTGTGAGTGCAACACATATTTTTCTTCCAAGTTCTCTGTGGAACTCCCTTCCCCCCCCCCCCCCACCCCCCAACTCTGCTATCCACTAAGGCACCCTTGTATGCAAATGTTGCCCAAGATGTATAAACAGCAAAGGAGACAGGAACTTTTTAACTGTTGGTACAAATGCCTGCAGCACAACATTCTGATGTACACTGCATATTCAACACAGCAGATTGCGGGTCACATTACATGTGGTCCATATGCAAATAAATTGCTGGCTTTCTGATAGTGAGTAATTGATCATTTCACTGTAATCTTCCCAGAGGCGACGTACTCACGTGAGGAATTTCATACATACCACGAGGGGTTGAAGCAGTTCTAAGGTGTCGATCGATCCTAGCGGACGGATTTAGCTTCATTTTCCTCCCTAGTCCTCACCACTAAACTCAAATATACAAAGGACATTCAACCGTTTACGTTTCCTCTTCTGCGACATGAAAATATTTCTGCTTATGGCAATAGTTACGAAGAATCTTCTTATAGACACACACACACACACACACACACACACACACACACACACACACACACACACACACATACACACGTTCGTCTCTATTTTTACTTTCTGTACTCCATGCATATGTAAATGTAAACCCCGCGCGACAGCCCACGAAGGGCCAAGGCCTACCACCCAGCCGCTGCGTCCCCCCCCCCTCTGCCCACTACAGGCGTCATTGGTGAGGTGCAGTACTGGAGGGTGGGACGTGGTCAGCGCCCCGAGCCCTCCCGGCCAGTTATGCGGTCTTCTCGACCTGGGGCCGCTACTTCTCCATCAAGTAGCTCCTCAATTGGTGCCCCCGGGACCTAACGAGGCTGAATGCACCCCGTGCCAGACCTCCCAGAGGAGATAAAATCCCCATGCTGGTACCGGGGATCGAACCCGGGATCTCCGTGCCACAGGCAAGCGCGCTGCCAGCTGCGCTACGGAGGCGGCCACTCCATGCATATAGCACCCAAAAATTCATTATCGAGATTTCCCCGAAAATACATGTTTTTGGGACCCCTGAATGTAAAAGAATACTTTATAAGGAAAGGTACGTGTTTTTGTGTTTGTATGTGTGTGTGTGTGTGTGTGTGTGTGTGTGTGTGTGTGTGTGTGTGTGTGTGTGTGTGTGTGTGTGTGTGTTTGTGTTTGTGAACAGCATAAACGAAAAATAGGTTGAATACCAAACTTGATGTATAAATTCAACGTCATCAAAGGGCATGACAAGAGTTATAAGAAAATCCCCCACCCCAATATAGGCCTTGCATTAAAAAATTTTCGAACATTTTTATTTTCTGGAAAATAGCTCTAACGATTTTGATTACAGCACTATGTGCTTAGTATTTTCATGGCAAAACAAATGTAAATTTTGAATTTTTTGAGAATAGCCTCTAAAGTGCTCTTCATTCTGGAATACATTTGTTTAACTGGTAAACTATAGTCAATTAACAAAATCTTACTACATAAAAAATGAACCGGGAGAGCAAAAGATCTCGGAACGTGTTGTGCGGATGAAGCCATACAACATTTTCAAAACTACTTTTAAAGGCTATACTTACGTATGTTATGAAACGAGATGCTGAAGCTGGTCACCGTCGTTGTCTATACACTTTTGGCACTTCTTTAGGAAGCTATCCAGCACTCGCCGCAGCTCACGTTGAGAAATGCTGCCATTTTCCTGGCGGGTATTTTATTTTAATTCTTACAGGATGTGTGCTTTTGCATTGTACACCTTATGTTTTAAGATACCACAGAGATAGAAAGGGCCACAAACATCTACTAATAATTCTATCCTGAAACACACTTTCAATTATTGTCCTCATCGAAAGATTGGCTGTATAAGCTGTTGGATAATCTTGTTGGAAAAAGGCAAAATCACCTGTCTGTTAAGCTGCAAAACTGTATTCACGTCTGTACGGGCATCAACTGTTGACTCGACAAAAAATTGGCCCTGTAACTCAGAGCCTTATATTGTTTATGAAGTAACCCTTCATGACGAAAAAAATTGTTGTATGCTGCGCCATTAGCGGAGCAAGGTTTTCCAGAGCTCCAATAAGCGATTTCTATGTCTGGAGTAACTTAAAACATTAAGTGTACATGACAAACGCACACACTCTGGAAGAATTAAAACAAAATGTCCGCCAGGAAATTGCTAACATTTCTCAGGTGATAGTTTCCTAAAAAGGTGCCAAAATGTATGTATAGGCGACGGATATCAGTTTCAGCATCTTCTTTCATAAATTGTTCAGTAAAGCCTTTAAAAACATTTTAAAAATGTTTTCCGGCTTCATCCGCGCCTTTCTGTGATAGCGGCAGACGGCAAAGGGAGCTGAAGATGCCGACAGGCAAAACACCGCGCAGCACGTTTGTAGGTTTTTTGCTCTCCCGGTAGGTCTCCTTAAAGCAGACAGTTTATGTCCAATAAAAATTGTTGTGGAGGTAACGATTTTCGAGATATTCTTTGTTTTTCTTTTTAATTTTGCAATACGTATACTTTCCTTAAACGGGAAGTCGTTCCTTTTTGTTTGGTCCCGAAAATTCAAAGAGAATGTAATGTCAACTTCAAGCGTTAGCCAAATCTTTTAAGACCTTGCCACCATGTGATGGTTTTGAAGTTCCTTTCTCTTTGCATGTCCGGAACATAAAAAGACGAATAACGACCTCCAAATCGAGAAAAGTATACGTATTAGAAAATACAAACGTATAAAAAGAAATATCTTGCAAATGGTTCACTCCACAAGTGTGTGTGTGTGTGTGTGTGTGTGTGTGTGTGTGTGTGTGTGTGTGTGTGTGTGTGTGTGTGTGTGTGTGAGAGAGAGAGAGAGAGAGAGAGAGAGAGAGAGAGAGAGAGAGAGAGACGTAATTTGTGTTTTAACGAGATCTACACTTTTGTACTAAGATTTTGTCTATCTCGTACGGTATACGGTTTGGTATTTAACCGAAGTTTTGTTTTAGAGTTGTGCTGTTCACAGGCACACACAGACACACGGATCTTTTTCTAAATATATGTCTCTGCAGTGAAAGCTCTATACTTATCGAATTTTTGGGTGGAATGCAATACTGTCCTATTTATTGTAGGTACGCTTCAGAGAAAATACCAAAGCAAAATTAGAGAACAATACCTCACATATATCTACAACGAAAAAAATCACATTGCTTGGACATAATATGCTAACTGCAATATTTTGAGGTACTGCCAATTTATAGAGCACATTTTCCCCTAAAAAGAGCTAAATTGTACCTATGTAAGTAGACCAGAGTATAGGAGTTATTTTTTCTGGGATATGGTGAGGAATTCAGAGTACAAATCGTATATACACTATCATTTGAAAAAAAAATACATTTAGCATATAAGAATTAAGCCTGTGACACTAAAATAAAGGTACATAAAGATAAATTTCAATTCATTAGACTGCACACATAATTAAAGATATAATTTTTGGGATGTTTCACTATTTAGCACAGGCCTGGGCAATTGGTACTCTTTTAGCGCAGCCCGCTCAGGGCCACGCTCTGATAACTGTGTTTACCAGGTAAAAATGAGGGTCACATTACCTAAACGGCTTCCTGTGAGGATACTCTATTGAAAGTGATCTGCAAGGTTTTATTCTCTTTACTTTCCTTTTAAGAGACGGTGTTTCAATGAACTTGCAAGTTCATCTCATAGCTTCAGTCTGACAAATGGCTGAAAAATTCGAGAACACTGGTGGAAACAAGCGTAGTTTTTCTAAGCTAGCGCTGTTGCCTTTACTGGACGCTTATTTTAAAACTGCATTGTGGATAAGAAATGGCTTCTATCTAATATCTGGAACAATACCCCGCTTTCATAATGTTAAACCTCTCGGTGACTTGTCAGCTCTCTAAACCTTTGTCTGGTAATCCCAAGCTTTAAATGCTAAGTAAGTTATCTGATGCTACAGCGCATAAATTATAATCCATAATTCTTTTGCGATGTTCATGCATTTAAAGTAGAATGCTTTTTACATAAAACTACCATTATAAACTACAGTGGTGCAGCCTTGTTATCAGGCTCGGGTATGTAACCCAACTAATATTTGAAGCCGAAATTGTGAACGCCATAATTATGGAAATAATACTGCTTCACATGGCAGAATTAGAGAATCGGGAAATATTAAAATCGTCGCATATATAAAAGGTACAGACCTGGGAAGATTGTTGAGGGTTAAAATGTGCAGAAGGGACACTTAATGTTACAGACAAGTCATTAGGGGCAAGCGTCAGGTCGTCAGCCTGAAATACCTGGTAAGACTAGTTTTCCTGGAAATCGCTTAGCACAGGTGTGTTTAACAGGAAAACAAGGGATGGTCACGTAAGCTTCGGCGAAACCCTGTTGCCGGTGGAGAGGTAATTTGGAAGTGAAAGGTGGTCACTTGTCGCCCAGATCCCTGAGTGAGCAGATCAGTCGGGACAGTTGTCGCCCGGATCCCCTAGCGAGCAGGTCAGTCACGGGACTTGCCTTCCGGGTCCTCGAGTGTGAGGACACATTACATTTTACAGTAACAATCTTCGGTCTTAGTAAAGACACAATAACGACGTAACGTTTCTAATAGCGATCGGCAGATCTCAAGCATTATTTTGATTGAGGATAAAAGTGTTTCAACGAGAGTTGTGGCTTTTATGTGAAAACACTCACGCATACCCAGAAATTGAGATCCATGCAGAGCAGTCGGAGTAGAAACCACCTTAGAGCATCATCCGCTTAGGATAGCGGAACAGAGGGGGTGAGACCGCTTCATATTGTAAGATTCGTTTAAATATGACCCAACCTAACAGAATTGACCTTTGGAGTTTTCGTCTTTTATCATTGCCTGAAAGGAAAGTTCGATAACACTGAGAGCATAATTCAAGAGAAATTCTGCTTTTCTGTCAGAACTTACATATGTAAAGCAAATAAACTTCTCTTCCACATTGTTGTAAAGAATGGTACAGAGATATTTTTCACTGTTAATGACAGGAGTTTCATCTAATATAAATGAAACAAAGAAGGCATCAGAAGTTTTTTCCATAATTTCATGTGTCATGCCTGCACTCATACTCAAAATTAACTCATTCTGAATATCAGGGGAAGCTGCCCGAAAAACCGTCCACTGTTTCAACTGCTGTTTCAGAGAGGTGCCATATATTGCCAATTTATTTACATATTGAATATAATTGCCTGTGTTTGAAGCTCCTTCATTCTCATTGTGACTATCAAAGCAAGTGTCTGTTTTTCGAAAAAAAGAAAAGAAGAGATACCTACAGCCCATATAAAATGAGAAAGTAAAGCTTTGTTCTTTTTGACTTCGTTGTTATGTTGTTCAACCGAGAGCTTATACTCCTTATTCAATAAAAACTCTATTCTTGGGTTATTTCCAAACATTTCAAGTTTTTTCTTTTTCACATATTATATCATTACAAAATAGTTGTGTGTTTGGGCTGCCTTATAAATGTTTCTTAATTTGTTATAACCACTCGAATTTTAAACTCACTTTTCTTTTGCAAAAATATCAATATAATATTCGTTAAAAGTATTGTGACACAGCCAGGATTTACTTTCATAAACATTGATATTGAAATGGCTTATACGTTTTTTAACGTTCGTGGTGCGGGCTTTGGAGGGTCTGCTTTAATTATATATTGATTTTTTGAGACATTTTGCGTTTGGAAGCAAAGTTCGTCGACGCACACTGGTTTATTTCTATTTTTGTTGTAACCAAATGCATAGAAACGAAGTTTTGTTTACTGCTGTAGCTCTTATTCATTTCGTGACCTCTGGGATGTACCCTCCTTTTGTGCATATTTTCGTTCCAGAATTCTCACAAATCTTAACCTGCATTTCTACAACAGTAAGTGTCCGAAGTGTCCACAAATGATAGGGCATACATTCAAGAAACAAAACAAATCGCGAATTACTGTTGATTCATGATTATAAATGCAATAATATTGGCCCGATTCTTAACGTGAGGTATACAGTAGCACGGTACATACCGTGGGTCAAGCGCACAACACCAGCTGATGACAGGTGCCGTTGATCCAATCTTTGTTTCGAAACATACTGCCACCTAGCTATTGCAGTTATTGTCAAAACGTCTTTCACAAGAATTGTCTTCGTAAAGGAAACTCTACAGCAAATGAATCAGAAGTTAAAGTTATTTTATGGTGTGCAAATTCTTTGAACTTCGCAGATCATGATGGAGATAATTAAATTAAGGATTCATCCAAGTACATCAGTATATTAGGTTGCGGAACAGTTCAAAGTATCCACGTCGGTCTCCACAACATGCACAACGTAATCATTCTTATGAAACTAGAAACACTTCACTATTTTATTACATACAACTAAGTATGCACTTTAGTAATTATCTGCCTTATGCAGTCAACTTAAAGTGTCCATTACCCCTGTGTAAACGGGTAATACTGGCACGCTGAAGCACGTTGCAGCTCGCATAAGTGGTCAGTTGACTCTGAAATCAATCTGATTTGTGCTCAGTGCTCCAACATTTACCAGCTAGGCTGTCCAGGAAAGCGCCATTTCCTACTATGAACGACGACACCGTCCCTTTAACTTAGTAATACATTGATTGCATTTTAATTTATTAACCTTTCCCGCACTACAACAGAGCGAGATGACTCCGCGGTAACGTGTGAGGCTCACATTTGGAAGGTCCAGAGTTTGATTCACAGTGACTGCGCACGCTTACCTTGGATTATTCGTGGTTTTCCATGGTCGGTAGGCTAATGATAAGGTACTTTCTCATCTACCACCAATTCCTTTCCATCTGTTTCCTTTCAATACGTTTTATTCTTATTTGTAGGTGTGGTTCTAGGTTTCGAGGCCTATGGTGGTGCCGTATAACTGATGGGGGAAAAGAAGAATACTCTCAGTGGATACTGGATGGTTACTTGGTCATTTCCCTGTCTAGGCAACCCCAATAGTGAGACGGGTCTTCGGACCTGGAACTTTTATGGGCTTCCGCGCGTCTCTGTTGCTTTTCTTCCTGCGAACTTTGGCCTCATGTGGCTCCTTCATGTTATTTCTTCCTCATGGGGTGCGGTAGCCGCAAGAGATCTACGTAGGTCGCAGTGTGCGAGGTTGCATAACCTATACCTATATGTACACAAATTACAAACAAACAAAGCAGTTGACAAGTACTGTCATGCAGTGAATAGCATATAAATACTTACTTGAACCTGTCTTGCATATCCGTGATTCGCTCGCGAACAGCCTGGATGAAATCATCGTGACCCGCAATTTGACTCGTCACTACAGAGAACTGGTGCCATTTGTATCTTTCCAGAATACTTAGCATGGCAGCCGTCTGATGTTCTAAAGATGGAGCTAATTGCAACTGCAGACTTGACTGTGATGCTCTCTGTAAGTACAAAACATATAACATGGTATTAGTTACCCAAAAGAAAGTATTATGAATATTAAGTTACAACTTAACATACGGTTTCTTCCGTATCGTACCCCTCCAATTTTCAACAAATTTCTTTCACAGCACACAGTTTAGTGTTAATTCATATACGAGAGGCAAATATTTGGAATTTTTCCATCTGAAAAACTGGGGAAATAAACACAATAGATAAAAGCACCTTACTTATCAATATATGTACAGTTAGCATTATAAATAGCTGGTAAAAGAAAACCTCCGAGGGCTTTGCTGTAGGTCAGCTGTGGGCAATCCCCAACACATAAGGTTCTGGAAACTGCTTGATACAGAACACACTCTTGGGTAGGTTGTGTGAAATCAGCGTTATTCCAAGTGAAGACCACGATTACAGTCGTAATCACAACACGCGTTCTGCCCACGGCTGGTAAATGTATACCTATAGTGTGATGAAGCATTGTTACAAGTGCAAAGAGCGGCCTGCAATGACGTGATACTCCAAAGGCACCTGAGGCATTGGAATAGAAGGAGATCATTGAGTGACCAAAGTATTTTGAAACGATGCTTCATTATGCAAGAGAAAATCTGTGATGGAATAAATTGGGCGCAGGGTCTCAGAAGAATTTTGCGGGAAATTAGGATGGTTAACATATAGGAAGACAGGGATAGAAAAGTTAAAGGTTTCTGTAGATTAATTAAGCTATTTGGCTGCAATTTAATTAAATGACTAAGGAATAGAATGGAAATTATTGAGAATAACGAATTACTGCAAAGTCCCCGACATTAGAAAGGTTTAAATGTATATAGACATCTGAAGATGTATTGAGTCAAGGACAAATATGGAGATATTTGTAATAGGTTAGAAAGGGAAGGTTGGGGATAGACTACATTAAGAGCAGACAATAAGCGAACGATCATAGTTGCCATTTATGTAACAGGGCAGATAAAGGCTTCATTTTATTGTACTTTAGAATGTAAGGGAACGAGGTTGTGGGGAGAGCAGTTTATACTACAAAATCTGATTTGTTGCACTCTCACGACTTTATGTACCCTTGTACTAGCTATTCTTACAAAACTTTGTTCTCTATCTTCATGTTAGTAGAGAAAAACATTCGCAGAAATGATCTTATTGCATATTTGCTTGTAGGTGCGAGGGGAATATGGCAATACCAGGTGAGTCAGCCGCCCCTTATTTTTTTGGAAGCTAGGCCACCCATCAAACGCCATCTGCGCTTTCGTCCAGTTTTGCGCTTACTAAAACGTATTGCCTGACGTTCTTAGAGACAGGAATGCGCAAAACTCCAAGGAGTGAGCGAGTGAGTGAGCTGGGTTTAAGGCCCCGTCGACAACTAAGTCATTAGCGCCAAACTCAGAGGAACAGCGGTTTAAGAGACAGAACGTACTTCTCGCGAAAGTACACCTCATCAGTATGGCTTTACTGACAAGGGACACCTTTGACCTAGAACGCGCGGAACCTCATGAAAACGGGCTTAGGATAACGAGCAATCATAAACAAAACAGTGTTCTGTGTCATTTCCATGCAAAACGTTGCATTCTACTTCAAGTGGCATTTTAATAGAGAGAAACGAAGTACCAAGGTATCAATGCCATAGGAGGGAAATTATTTGTAATTCAATGACGTCAGTGCATCATTACATTTTCAATCAACAGTGCCAAAAACCCCCTGCTTAAATTATTTATACCGCAAAATACACATACTATACATCTGATAGTGCTTACATTAGTCCTCAAAGTGCAGATGCGGAATTTTGATGAAGTGGTTAAAGCGAAGTGGAAGAGAACAATGTGCATACCTCATTAAAACCGCATTATCACATTCCATATCACTTTCTCATTCACGCAGTCCAATATCAAAACCCACACTAATTATGTTTGCAAATAATGAAATGGTGTATGGGAATATATGATAAATGATGATATGACATTGACATACCCAGGTTCCGAGCGTTCGAGGTCAAAGGTGTCCCTTGTGAGAGCGAATTCGGGTTTCTAGCCACTTTTACAACATTTTTATTAGAGTATACATATCAACGTAATTCAATAAACGCCTCTGATAAAAAGGAACTATCATACGAGTACACTAACAACACCAAATAAAAAGAAAATGGCGGGCACTTGTACTTAGAGCAGGGAAAAATTAGGCAAAAATTAAGGACACGCCTCATCCACCATGGACACGTACAGTCAAAATGCACATAATATTAAATAATGGTTTATTTAAATGTTTGCCTAAACTACGTCTCGTACATCTCAAATAACAGACATAATAGCTTTCGCCATCTAAGTACTAACATTAAAACGCCCAGCTAAGGATAAAAACTGTCTCAAAAGGCTAAATCAAGCATGAAAACTCGCGAAGTGGCAATGACATAACGTCTAGTATACAAGTCCTACTAATGAACTCCAAACGTGCTTTCAGTCAACGCTCGAAATAGCTGAAGAGCATAATGACTGCAGCTTGTGCGTTACCCCTCCCTCCCCCTCAGGAACACGGGTTCACGTCTCGCATTGTGCAATTTTTTTATGATCATCAAAACTTGGAACCGAATTCACAATAATCTAATTACAAAGTCCCTGAGAGTTTAGGACATTATAACTCAAATCGTTTTTGGTTGTCTGCATTTCGTAGTAGAACAGGCATAATGACTTCTGCCCCATTGGACTGGCATGGTGCAGTGTGTTATTATGAATGCCGACTCCCTCCATTCTCCACGCGAGAGTGTTGCAGGATATTTTGTGCCATCCCTCCGCCACATATTCGTCAGACGAGTTCTTTGATATGCTTTTGATCTATGGAGAAACAAGGGCCCATGCACAAGCAGCTCAGCATCTATAGAGAGATATGCAACAGCAGCAATACCACAAAATGGAAATAAAACAACTACAAATTAAAATAATAGCAGCTTTTAACATATCAATTGTTCAGCCAATTTTACTCGTGAATATTACATGGTAAAAAAAAAAAAAAAAAAAAAAAAACAGCAACAGACGGAGGGGAATCGAACCACATCCACACCAGGCGGATTACTCACAAATATGGCGCTCGTTCCAACTGAGCTACCTAGTAACGTGAAAGATAAACATTCCTTTAATTCCTTTAACATGAAGTATTCGCTCGTCCCAATGAACATTTGCAGAGGTGATAACGTCAACTGTCCAATTACAAGTATATTAAAAGGCGATGCTCTAACATCTACAGTAGTACATAATAATTTCATGGAGTGTGTAACTAAAGACATCCAATGTAAATACTTGGGTAGAACCTAGCATAGGAGCCGATGTTTTCATGTTAGAGTATAAAATGCGGATTGCATAAACCCGGAGAATAAGAAGCAGCTGACTCACCTGGTATAGTAGGCTTTGAGTAATACTCAAAGCTTTTAAAGCTGGTCACTATATGAAGGCTTTACAATTCGATCTCTTTGCACGGCCAAAGGATAAAAACTGAAGGAGCTTCCATTTGAGAAACGTATGAGTATTGCAAAACTTACACAAATAATAAGGAATAAATAACACCGAAGTGGTTCATCCCGTAAAACAAGCAAACAAGCAAGGAAAAAGAAAAAAAGAAAAAAAGAAAAAAAAACATGCATTTGGATATAAATTGTGTGATTTAACGAGATTTACACTTTTTGTATAGCAACATTTGATCTATCTCTTACGGCTTACCAGTTATGCAAAAGTCAACCAGAGTAAACATGACTACATGGGCTATAGCCAGAAAATTCAAAATATACATTTCATTTGCCATAAAAGTATCTCCAACATATTGCATTTTAATCCAAATCTCTAGACACATTTCCAAGAATATAAACTGACTCACAGACTGACACACACACACACACACACACACACACACACACACGCACACACACACACGCACACACACACACACACTCAAGGAACTTTTTCTAAAAATGTTTTTATTTTTGGATTCAGGGGACCTCAAAACTTATACTTCTGGTGAAATCTCGAGATTGAATTTTTTGGTGGAACACAATACTTCCTTTACTTTACCATACTTAGTAGAGAAATTAAAAACAATGAAAGAAAGTTGACATTAAGTGTGCAAAACCAAGTCATTTTTATAACGCCATTTACTTTTAACTCCTACTAGTTCCAGGCCTCTCGTGCTAGGTAAAACAATTGTATGACGAGCAATAGTACGTTTAAGGATTAGTGGTACTCCACCGGCCGCATTGCGAGTTATGTCGTTCTTACAGGTTTTATAGTCCGGGAGAGGAAACCACTCGCTTGTCAAAAGGCATGCATGCTAGTGAATTGATAGAAATGAAATTAAAGAAGCTTTTACATTCGGAGCAGAATCCATAGCAAACGTACCAGCTTTCTGGTTGTTGGAAGTACTATCTTATCCCCCTTTGGCAATAATTTCATTCGTTTAGCTGGATGCTGCTGTAGAGTTTGGTTTGCTCTATGCACTTTCAATTATTTATTGTTTAATTGGTATCACTGGTAGAAATGCTTTAAGTTGAATTAGACACATTAATATTTAAGGTTATATGAGTACCTACAGATTCCATGCACCACGAACCATCTTCCGTATGTAGATACTCATTGTTTTGATGTTAATTTGTGCTCGTATTATAGCTATCTACCACGTGGCCCATCTCATCTGGCTTCGGGGTAAGTAGATAACCCTTCGTGTGTTAAAGGAGTTACAGAACGCATCGGGGTAAATCCAGTCAGTGACGGCAGAGGTGTGAGCGAGCTTCCTTCTGCCTCTTAGCGAAGACGAGAGATGAGAGGTTGAACTACTGTGCGTGGTCCGTGATAATAGACATAAACAACAGAAAAGGGACTTCACTTTCCAGGGGATAAACTCACTCCCGAATGTTGTAACATTACGGGCTAGAGAATGTAAAGTGCCCTAACAAAATACATGCAAACAAGTGGGCACATAATGATTCATTGGCACTTGTTCGTTTCTTATTGTTATTGTGTTTTACTATTAGTTGTTATTATTATTATTATTATTATTATTATTATTATTATTATTATTATTATTATTATTATTATTATTATTATTATTATTATTATTATTATTATTATTATTAGTAGTAGTAGTAGTAGTAGTAGTAGTAGTAGTAGTAGTATTACTAATACTATTATTATCATCACCATCACCATCACCATCACCGTCACCGTCACCGTCACCGTCACCGTCACCGTCACCGTCACCGTCACCGTCACCGTCACCGTCACCGTCACCATCACCGTCACCGTCACCAACACCGTCACCGTCACCGTCACCGTCACCGTCACCCTCACCGTCACCGTCACCGTCACCGTCACCGTCACCGTCACCATGATCGTCACCGTCACCATGATCGTCACCGTCACCATGATCGTCACCGTCATCGTCATCGTCATCGTCATCGTCATCGTCATCGTCATCGTCATCGTCATCGTCACCGTCACCGTCACCGTCACCGTCACCGCCACCGCCACCGCCACCGCCACCGCCACCGCCACCGCCACCGCCACCGCCACCGCCACCGCCACCGCCACCGCCACCGCCACCGCCACCGCCACCGCCACCGCCACCGCCACCGCCACCGCCACCGCCACCGCCACCGCCACCGCCACCGCCACCGCCACCGCCACCGCCACCGCCACCGCCACCGCCACCGCCACCGCCACCGCCACCGCCACCGCCACCGCCACCGCCACCGCCACCGCCACCGCCACCGCCACCGCCACCGCCACCGCCACCGCCACCGCCACCGCCACCGCCACCGCCACCGCCACCGCCACCGCCACCGCCACCGCCACCGCCACCGCCACCGCCACCGCCACCGCCACCGCCACCGCCACCGCCACCGCCACCGCCACCGCCACCGCCACCGCCACCGCCACCGCCACCGCCACCGCCACCGCCACCGCCACCGCCACCGCCACCGCCACCGCCACCGCCACCGCCACCGCCACCGCCACCGCCACCGCCACCGCCACCGCCACCGCCACCGCCACCGCCACCGCCACCGCCACCGCCACCGCCACCGCCACCGCCACCGCCACCGCCACCGCCACCGCCACCGCCACCGCCACCGCCACCGCCACCGCCACCGCCACCGCCACCGCCACCGTCACCGTCACCGTCACCGTCACCGTCACCGTCACCGTCCTCGTCGTCGTCGTCGTCGTCGTCGTCGTCGTCGTCGTCGTCGTCGTCATCATCATCATCATCATCATCATCATTATTATTATTATTATTATTATTATTATTATTATTATTATTATTATTATTATTATTATTATTATTATTAAGCTCACTCACGCCACTGCCGTCATTATGGCTGGATTTACCTCGGTGCGTTCTGCAACTGTTTTAACACACGAAGGGTTATCTACTTACCCTAATGCCGGATGAAATGGGTCACCTGGTATAGAGTGCTGTGAGATCTTGTAAAGGTGAGATGCGCAGAAACGAAACTTCTCATGGCACTCCTAGATTTACTCACGCCTTTGAATATATGAAAAACTAGCCTATGATAATACCAAGAATAACTCAAAGCATGCACATATGATTGTTTAAGGAATTTACTGGATACCAGTAAATTTTTGTTTATTTAAAAATTTTAATAAATGTGTAAATTTAAATTTAAAAAATATATATTTATAAAAAGTATTAGTTATAGGTATAATTATAAGATTAAATTAATTAATTTTTAAGTAATAATAGTGATAATAATGATAATAATAATAGTAATAATATAATTAATAATTTTATGTAATAATTATAATTAATAATTTAATTTTATATTTTTGTTTATTCTTTAGTAATAGTTTGTAGTTGTGAGTGATGCTGTGTATGAAATTTATATTTTGTTGTATTGAGAAGATTAATTTGTTTTAATTTTATTGTTTTGGGTTTTTTTTTAGATTATAAATTGTTATTTTTTTATTTTTTTTAATATATATAAATTTATTTAGAAATTTTATTGTATTTTGTTTGTTTGAAATTATTTGTTATTGTTTTAGAGCATTTATTTCTCAGAGTGATTATGTGTGAAATGTTATAATTTGTGTTTTTGTTCTTATTTTCTTGTGTTTTGTTTTTATGATATATAATTTAATTTATTTATCTTTATAATTTGTTATATATTATATTATTTTGTAATTTTTATTTTAAAATTTTTCTGTAAAGTATGTTGTATGTATGAATGTGTAGAATAAATAAATTTTAAAGATCTGGTATATTAGCCCTGGTGTAAGTAATTAGGTGCCAGGGTTATTATATAGATTTTTTTATTATATTGTATTGTATTGTGTTGTATTGTATTGTATTGTATTGTATTCTATTCTATTATATTATATTATTATATAGATGTTTTTATTTTATTTTTATGTTTAATGAGCCACGTTAATCTGTTGAACTTTTGAAATAGAATTATTCGCAAAGGAGTTAAAGTACTTCTTTTATACACAATTCACGGTTACCTCTTATCATGCTGAACTTTTACAGGTTGGAAGGTAGTGCTTCGGCCATTCGTTAACCAGGGATTCTACGTGATGAGTGTAACAAATATGTTCTTACAGTTATCGTCAATAAAGAACGCTTACGTTAGAGAAGTTCTTACTCTGCCACTGCGACTTCCAAAACCCCTTGTTCGAACAGTGCGTTACATATGTGTATGCCGGGTTGCGTTCACTTGTGTCATTCGTGTAATCGCGATGACCAATTTGCCGACTCCTGCATTGCAGCATTGGTTACACAATGTTTGCGTGACAGTGAAATAATAAACCATTTATATCCATTCGTGAAAAAACTAGGTGGCTCCAAATATTTGCAACGAAAATTTTTTTCGGCGAAACGTTTCTTTATTGACACTAATTGTTTTTGCCATGTTTTTTACACTCATTATGTAGATTCCCTAATTAACGCAAGGCTGAAGCATTACCTTCTATCCGGTATGCATGATGTATAGTGTTGTATAAACGTATTGATGAATTTGTTGTATACAAGTACTTTAAGAAACCAAAGCACTTTGTTACGAAAATCTGTCTTCAGATCATTAATTTCCGCGGCTATTTAACCCCGACAATACCAGGGGTTACTTTATGCCCACCTTCTGTAATTTGTTAAATTCTGTATGTTAATTTCTTGATTAAAGGCATGCAGTTAATACTTATTGTCAATAAATGTTCCGACTACTGAATTGTGCATTTGTTTCAAATTTTTCATTGTTGGTCTTTTCGAAGAACACTGAAATGTCAAGGTGGTCATAAAGTACCGCCTGGTGTATATTGTGATTCAAGTAAACAATTAAAAAGGAATAGCTAAACAATGTTAAATATTATCTTTATAAACATGACAAGATATAATACCCATTTTTAAAATAAGTTTGTTAAAATAAGTTTGTTTTAAAAATTGCCCAGACATTTTATTACTAGTGGTGGTCACAAAGTGCCTCCTCTCCCTCATCCTGCGGTGCCGTAGTAGTAAAAGCGGGCGTCAAACACTACAACAACAAACCTCTCCCTCATTGGTAATCGAAATTATAGAATAAGGCTTGGTGTTGCAAGGGTTAAGTTCCCCTTCCATTGGTTCCACGTGTTCCTACACAACAGTGCTTAGGCATATTATAGGGACAAGTATTCTGCATATCTAATCATCAGAAGTGTTAATTTTAGATTACTGCCAAATTACCTTACCTAATGCTAAGTCATGTTGCCAATTTACCTACCTGTTACACGAAAAGAGTATTTATTTGTTAAGCAATATACCTGGAGTTATAAACTTAATATTTACTTTCACTTTCTATTAATTTTGCAGAATTTTGTTCAACATGGCTCCTAAAAGGACAAAGATTACCACTAAACAGGAAATGGAAAAGTGTACAAAAATTATGAAACTTGAGATCTTTCGAGTGTGTCTAGGAAAGTGAAATTTCAAAGTATGGCATCATACAGAGCAGCAAAATTGTATAGTGTTCGTTACAATACAATTAAGAAATGTGTGCAGTACCGTCAAACACAAAAATTGAGTCGGCTTTATCGGTTGATATGCATCATGAACACAGTGATCTTTTTGTCTAACGCCTTATCATAACAAATGCCACTGTAAAAAAATGCAGTTATATACTACTTGGCAAAGCGACGAGGTGTATTGACCTTGGTTGTCGAGCGCTACGATCGCTTCTTATCTTGTTTATTAGAATAGCGAAATAATAGTAAATTACCGTATAGTCAGTGATAAAACAGAAATAGATTTTCTCTCACGCCTGGGGATATATGAGACGTCGCTGTCGTGAAGATTTAATTGCATCTGAAAAGAGTGTACACACTGTCTCGCCGTGTTTGTGCGATAAGCTCACGTGAACAGCTGGGCAGATTCACATACTTTCCGATACACCTCATAGTTTTGCCAAGTAGTACATGTGTGATAGATGTTGCGAAGGTTCAGGTTGGGAAAACGAGCAATTGTAATGTGTGAACCAGATGATATGGTGTTGTAAAATTACCTGTCCGTTATTACAAAATTAACTTACCTATTGCAAACTTACCTACCTGCGTAGGCTGCCATTACCTTTATGACAATTAAAAATAGTGTTCAGAAAAATGTGATTCTCTATTACAATTTTCGTCATATACGTTATTACCGAAAAAATTGTTTTTAAGAGTATATCTTAGATTAATATAATAAAACGTTACTTTTGTGAAAATACTGCGAAATTGCCTTACCATAGCCTACTAATTATTTTTTCTGCCCTACGCTCCTACTGCTTAAAGCTAAATACGTACCAGCCAGTTGAATATACCTGTTGTTGTTGTAGTGTTTAACGCCCGCTTTTACTACTACGGCACCGCAGGCGGTGACACTGATGACACATGGAATGAAGATGGAGCACCGGTGGAATGAGATGGTGGGGGAAACCGGAGCACCCGGAGAAAACCCGCCCTGACGCCGCTTCGTCCACCACAAATACCACATGCGGGTCCCTGGGATCAAACCCGGGCCGCCTAGGTGGTAGGCGAGCGCGCTAACCGCTCGGCCACGGCGCCGCCAATATACTTGCTTTAAGACACTAATCCACTGACATAGTTTCCACTGAGCACGCTCATTGTTATAATTTGGTCGTGCATACTACCTATAGTTGTTGGCGTTGGGAATACAGAAATCAATGAAATCCCCTTCAAATAAATTAGGTAGTTCACAACGCTTTGGTGCCCAGTATACCGAAAACTCACATAGGCATGCAGAGCAAAACAGCATTCACATAAAAAGTGTTTGCGGTAACGTGATATCATTCTCAACATGTTAAACACAAAGCTAACCCAACAAAGGTAGCTATATAATGGAGTCTACACAGGATATTTCCTTCATCAAAATGCATTAGAACTGGCGGATAATTAAACAGCCGTAATGGATATTACACAAGTTTACTAATGCGAATTCTAATTCAAACGCATTAAATGTCATTGCACAAAAATTGTGTTTAAATTCTAACAACATCTAATAAGGAAAATCTACACGCCTCAACAATAACCCTAATCGTACCATAGCTTTTGAAATGCAAGCCGAAATAGCTTTTTGTAGAGCAAATTAATTCCACCGATCTTCACAAATGGAGCTTCCGCTAACTGATTCATTTATATAACGACGCTAGCAATCATATCAATACACCCGGCGTATCCAAACTTTGCACCAAAAGAATAATTTTATATGCAGAAAAGTTTAGAAACAACAGTTTACAGTGTTTAAGTTTATAACTGTAACAGCAATTAAATAATAAGTTCTAAACACTGCTAAAAGTGCTCTAGAGCACTTATATGTAATGTACGTTAAACACAGAAACCCTGTACTGAAGGAACAAATGAGCTAGGGTTAAGAAACCAACGTGGAATACAGAGCAAAGTTCTTTGGTCCGAAGCAATGGTTTTAACACTGCCTATATTTACCTTTATGTATATGTATGTGGATGTGGATGTGTGTGTGTGTGTGTGTGTGTGTGTGTGTGTGTGTGTGTGTGTGTGTGTGTGTGTGTGTGTATTATAACGCAGCGGCTGTGGCCAAGGTTATCGGATGGTGGGCGCCGGGCAGTTGGACTCGTAAATAGGATATGCGCTATCGCTAGAGAACAACCATCTCGATGTTTCGACATCTCGAACGTTCTGGAAAGTTCCTACGACTATATAAGCGAGTGAATCTTGTAGTGTAAGTGTAGCAAAGCAAGTCGGGGAAGTGAATCTCTTGGAGCGTGTGAGCGAGAGAGCTAGCGCGTGCAGTTCTGGTGGCCAACTCCCCAGCGAGTGAAACATCCGGCAGAAGAGGCTACATCAAACGTATTTCGTTACGCCGCCACGTCATAGGAGAAAGTGAACCGTGGCACTCTTTCATATTAGTGAAGTGACAGAACAGACTACGCGATCTCTCGGAGGAAACTGAACTAGGTGACTATGTGACAGTGAAAACTGACTGATGTGATAGTTTGAAAACCTGGACGAACTCACAAATAGACACACACACACACATGTTTATTTGATTAGTAATAATTAAGGTAATCCATTAGTGAAATTTGGTAGAAAGTAATAAGTGATTATGCTTTGTTTCCTTTTTTAATTCATCCCTTGAACACAGCAAAACTAGTAACAGACAGAATTTCTGATGGTCTGTAGGAGCATTTATAGGGCGTGTCTTCTGATATCGGTCTCCACCAGTTTGAAAGGTGACGCGTTACATTTCCCTTCCCTCCAGTTGAGGGAGGTGGCTATACCTGTTCGTAATTATCTAATATATGCTCTATTGGTTCGATACAGCACACAAGGCGTAATACGGTGACAGTATTACCCAAGAAAATGAAAGCATGACATAATGAGGTACCCTACAAACGGTAAGCATTGAGGTGTCCGCAAGAAGTCATGCTGATTTCTTTCCATGCTGTCTGTACTTTCATGTTATATTGCTGCAAAGTTAAATCAGTTCAACGTCACTGCCAGGATTCGGATCATGGATTTTCGCCATTCCGCTCCGATTCTTTTGCCCCTTGATCATTAGGGTGGAGATAGGCTTACGCAAATTAAACTTTGTGATCCTACTCAAGTATACCCGAAAACCTTCGAGGCGATCTCATACCGCGTGCAGTTATTGCGAAGGAACAAAATCATCAAAGGACAAAGTAATTCAAAGAGTGGTTAACTACAAAGCCCGGAAGTGGAATACATAAATATTGCAAGATGCCTTTGAAATACGTCCCTAATATCTTAAATTATCCCATATTAAATAACCTTCTGTGTTAAACTTTGGGCACATTTTACCCTCCGTTTTCTCCTGTATATTTTCAAGTCCAACACACACACACACACACACACACACACACACACACACACACACACACACACACACACACACACACACACACACACACACACACACACGCACACACACACATCTAGTATTGGTTTGAAAACTAATGGCTGGTAGTCAAACTATAACCAATTAACAAAGGTTGGTTTTAGGCACGTAACTGAATATACAAGAGTTAGTGTGACATCACATCTATGTGTTGGTAGAGCAGTGAATCAGACGGCTAACGGTGAACTAGGCACCTTTCTTTTGCTTCAGTTGTGCAGGGCTGTCCAACTTGTTCAAACTGCGTAAGCTTTCACGGCCGGTGTCATTATATAGAAACTGATTATCCGGGCTTGTGGGCCGTGTTCCAGTCAGGAAACTCCTTCCAGACGTCTCGTCCGAAGCTGCGTCGAACATCCTCAGTGGCGTTGCCTTAACACTCTGACTGACTACGTCTAGAAGGAGTTTCCTGACTGGACCACGGCTCACAAGCCCAGATAATCAGATATGTCCAAGTTGTTGCTTGGTCGCTCTTTGGTGGGGTAATAGATAGCTGATTTATGTTTTGAGTCAAAGTTACTGAGTTTTACTGACTCTGTCAAATTGGTAGTTACATACTGATGCAAGTAAAGGAACACAAATATGCAGGATTTGCTTGAAATAGATATAATTGATCGGTACAAAGCAAACACACTGACAGGTAAAAACATGAACAAACGTCATGTTATATTTTGAATGACATCGTTGTTTACACAACACTTGCAAAACTGCCTGCTTGGACATCCCTGAAGATATCGCTAGCGTCACAGCCCCTAAGAAAGCCTTGATTGACCAAAGCGGAGGACATAACTGTCACTGTTATACCAATAATATGTGATGAATGTTTGGTTGTAGCCAATCAAAAGTAGTATAATTTATTATTCACGTGGAGTGCACTCAGTCCCACAAGATACCTGCGAAACCAATTGGAGTTGGTGGCTTGTCGTGATGTCCCTCTAATTCCAGGATAGACTATTAAAGAAGAATCTAAGAAAACATTAAGTGGAGTAATATAACCAAGTCCGGGGAGCGGCGCTGGACCTGATAAAGGCGATTTAGTATTTCCTTCCTAACATAAACATTGTGCATTTTATCGACACGGTTTTACGCACGCCACTATACATGCCTGAGACCTTCATTAGAGCTTCAGATGTTAAATATTTTATGCAGTTTTTGAGTGTACTGTAAAAAATGAGAACACTAGTTACTTCTAATCACACTTTGTTTGTCTGTTAAGCGGTTAGCGTAGCGCTAACGTTATACGGAAGTCACTGTTGCGCAGACTGAGAACAAACACAACGGATTCATCGAATCACAACTGAACTGTCGTTTCTAAATCACAACTCACACTGAACCACACTCGGCGCTGTCCACTGAACTCGCTGAACGCTCACTGTTCGGCCCACTGAAGAACCAACTTCTTAACTGCTCTCTCTTAATTCATTTAACTCAACAAATCAATACCTGGTGTTCGTCGGCTCCTTATACAGAGCATTCTGGAAAATGTGTGTTCTCGAGACAGTGAAAATGAATTCTCTGTAACCGATAAACGGCACACAATAGAGATGGTTTTGCTCGAGCTATTTTTCCAGTCAAAAGGACACAGAACACAGGTAGCCGGCGTGGTCGGGTCGGTAGCGCAAGTCCCTCCGCGATAGGCAATTAGCCTCGCGGCCGCGGTATTTATGTTAATTTACAATGAAGCATTGTCGGCAACTCATATTCGAAACTGTAACATATACGTGAAATCATTTTCTTTTAGTACGCTAATTCAGAAGACAAAAAAGATAAATTCAAATCTATTGTGATTTCTAAATTTACTTATAAACTCTTAATTTTCAGCGCTATATTCATAGGATCAGAATAGCGTAGTCATTAGTCTACAACCCAAAAACAACAATAAAAATATGATGTGTTGGGCTCACACTACTTTCTCTACTCTTGTACTAATTATTCTTACAAACTATTATTCCTCTATCTCCTTCATGTTAATGGAGATAAGTATTGGCGGAAATTATGTTATCGCTAATTTTCTTGTAGGTGCAAGGCAAATATGGGAATAAAGTAGGCTTTGAGCGATAGTCAAGTCTTTTAAAGCTTTGAAATTACGTTCTCTTTGCACCGACAAGAGATAAAA